>RJWJ010003170.1:15000-89919 GCA_004363605.1 Indri indri | reverse complement strand
GGTTCCTAAACCAAATAGCACAGTCTGATAGGAGAGAAAGACAAAGAAGCCAACAATTAATTATAGCTCTGTGAGATAAGCACAAAGATGAAGGTAAGTTCAGAGTGCTGCTGAAACACAGGGGCACTTAACCCAGCTACATGGGAGTGTGGGGGTCAGGGAAGCTTCTTAGTGGAGATGATGTATCAAAACACAGCCATTGTTTAGCTCTATACCATGCTAAGAAAGATGGTAGCAATACCAGAAGGCAGCAGAGCCCAGCAAGCTCTAGAATACAGTGGCTTGGTTTGGAGTCCCAGTTCTGCCTTCCTTGGGTAACAACATTATCAGTCTAACTTCATTTTCTCATCTATGAAATGGGTATAATAATAATTCTTAGATTATAAGATTGTTGTGAAAGGTGAAATACTTCTAGAGTATTTACTATAACACCTGTCATATAATAAATGCTAAATAAGCAATAGTTAATATAGTAACATATATGTTTTCATATGTACAAAGAAGTGATATATAATGATGAGATAATGACAATAGTCAACATTTATTGAGCACTTACTTTGTTTATTTCATTCTCCCAGAAAAGGTAGGTGCTATTATCAGTCCCATTTTGATAACAGAGAAAACAGAGAGGTTTGGCAAGGTTGAGACACTTAGCTGGAGTTATATAATAAGTTAGTAAGTTACACAGCAAGGTCCTGAAGGAGCCAGGACTTGAACCCAGGTTGGCTAGACTCCAAAGCCTGTATTTCTAACCCCTCTATTGCTTAACTTAGAAGGGAGCCTTAGGGACTCAGGGAAAGATGAGACTTCCGGAGAGCACATCCTCCAGACTGGAATCACTGACCTATTTGTGAAAAAGGTTCAACTTCCATTGTAAGAAATTCAGTTTGATTATAAATGTCCTGGCCCACAGACTACCCAGATGACCTATGAGATCCTTTTTAAGAAGGACTTGGAGAATGTCACGATTTCGTAAGCCACGGTCTCAGTTTGCAGAAGTAGAAAAGGGTGGTAAGAGTATTACTTGATTCTTCGGTCTTGACTAGTTCATAACAGTGATGAAGACACACTCTAGTTCCCAACCTGCTCTGGTCCCAATTCCATGCATGTTCATTCTCCAGCATTTCAAGGTAGAAAATGAAAATATATGAGCAAGAGAAAGCCTTGTAATAACTGCAGCATGCCTGCTTTAAGGCAAGTCCTTTGGGTGTTACTTTATCCATAAAAAGAGTTCACACTAGTGTGAATGCCACATTTTGTTTCCCTATGCACTAACAAAATTTTTTCTTGAAGATCAAAGTGTATTATTGTGTGAGCATGCGATGTTTGACATTGGACAAAGTACTCTTTTTCAAAACAGACATTTTCCAAAAACATAACTCGCTAGACTAATGGGCAGTGAGAAGCCAAAATGACTGCCCTCCGCCTTCTCCTTGTGTATCTTTGCCAGAGTCCTTGGGACTTGCCAAATCCGGTCATGCCTGCTTAGCTTGCTCGACTGATTGTGCCAGAAAAGAAAATAAGACACAGATGTATTTGAGCTCTTTGAGATGCCAGTAAGAGAGACAGCTAATGGCTTCATTTCGACCCTCCCCTTCCAGCTGGGCACAGGTGGGGGATAATGAGGTCCCTCTCCCTAATCAAACTCAATTATTTACTACTCTATATAACCGCAAAGACATTCACATTCAGTTCAGAATATAAAACACACCGTGGGCTACTTCCAACCACTGCCACCGGGTATTTATAACAAACTCAAGTGGCTAACAGTTTGCCTTGGCAGGAGTTTAAGTGTGTAAAGTTTTGCAAACTGTTTCTGTTCAAATATGTCCTGCTGAAATGGGGTCCCAGGCGGGGTTCTATAACTGTCAGGTCAGTGAACTGCATAACATCTGAGAATGTATTCACCATGCAGTGCAGACAGGATCTGGAAATCAAATGCTTCATTCTATTGCAACCTTCTGAGAAGCATCACAGTTTTTTCAACAGCAAGACTGACATTGTATTAATAAACATTCCAAGTCACTAGCCTGACATGTACATAGCAGCAGCTGACAGACTCCAACATAAGCTGAGGGGAGAACAGAGGAAATCAAAATGAGACATGGTAACTAAACATGGTCAAAGTGGGTGTATCATGAAACAAATCACGTTAACATCAGAAACTTGAGTCCTAAACTTTTAAGATACATAATAACTAAAGCAACGATCTGGTAGGATTTTTGGATACCAAAGCAAGTTGATGGTTATCTAAAATGTATGCTTTCATAGTAGGAACAAAGAGTATCCTGGCACAATTTCAACAGACATTCCAGTGAGCAAACATACATATTTAGCTTGTCTGACCTTTAAATTCTTAGAAGTATGTAATTAATTCTTTCCATCTTTATTACTTGCTCCAATATTTCTGTCATTTTAAACAGACACAAAGAAAAATCTTTTCTTTTCTCTAGATAGTAGCTGTTGCCAAAAAGGAAATCAAGTCAGATTTACAAATACAAAATTAAACAGGCTGCATATGTTACATTTCCATACACGAGGACAATCTGGACAATGAAAATGTTTTCTAATACAACAGAATGAAAAGAAACAACACACAGTTGGTCTTCTATGACTCGAGCAAACAATAAAGAACTAAGATAATTTATACCCATACTGTCAGGCCTAGCTACAAAGAATACAGGCATATTCTTTTTTTTTCCTTATCCTCTTTTAGCTCTGTCCCTTATCAAACAGTATGACCTTGGGTAAGTAACTACCTGTGTCAGACCCTCAGCTTATAAAAATAAAAATAAATTGCTTATAAGGAATAAATGAGTAATGTCTACTAGAGGCATGAAACTGAATGAGTGTGCAAAAATGTTCTTTTCCTTTTTAATTTTCATCTTCTATAGACCACAGGCAATGTCACATAAGAGAAGGAGAGGCTTAAAGCTAATGACACCCTTTAATAAAGGTCTGGGCACTTGGGGTGTACTCTGGAGATATCATCAAGAGGGTAAAGAAAACCACTGACCCTTTTGAAAAGCCCTCTTGAAACGCCCTCATATGGTAAAGAGCAATGAATCTAGGGCATGCCTCTTAAGAGCAGCTCACCTTTCCCTTTGTGCAGAGCCAAGGGAAGCCTAGGCAGCCTCCTGGAGCCCTCAGAGCCACCACTGCCCCAGGCAGCCCAGCTTCTAGAATAAGACCTTCCACTGTCTACCTGATGGCCCTGCACCCAAACAGTAAAACCCTAAATGGATTCTACCTGCTCTGCAGCTGTTACAGTTACAACTGTTCCTTCCCCATGTTCCTCTAATATATTAAACATTTTAACGGAAACATGTGTATGGAAGGGCAGTTTAATTGTTCTTACTGACTTCTGATCAAGGGGGACTCTGTCCATTTTATTGGCCTTGACTTTCCTTCCCTTAAAGCTCTTCTTCCTCACTGGGTAGGAACCCAGGAGTAGGAGCAGGAACCCAGTGTGAAACTTTAATGTCAACACATGCAATGTAATGACATCACCACAGGTGCTTTTGTCATTGCCATTTTTTAACTCAATTCAGTTTCACAAATTCTGACTAAATTAGCCCTATGCTGGGGGATGGAAGGAGGAGATGGACAAGGCAGGACCCTCCCCTTGAGAAGCACCTAGCCTACTCAAGATCTTGTCCTACCATGTCCAAAGGAACAGCAAGCCTTGGTTTGGTCACTGCTGGCAAGGAGCACTTCTCTAGATGTTGAGCACCATCTGTGATCCAGCTCTTCACATGGTTTTAGGAGCCAGGCCCAAACTCTCCCATTCCTTCCACCTCCTACTTTTCCCCTCCTACATTCCTGACATACAAACATATTCAATTTTTAGGCTCAAAGAAGCTAGCAGTCAGCAAGTTAGGGACTCCTGTTTACGTACACATCCAAAATCAATCAAGAGCAATGAACAGCTTAGAAATCCACTTGCAGATTTGGTAAAGGCGGCAGTTTCCATTAGCAGGCTCCTAATTTGCAAGTTGTTAGAGTAATCCATTCTCTTTCCCCAAACAAGAACAACTCTATTTCCAGGGGTTTCCTAGGGCCCAAGGGCCCTGGAGGGGAAGGCTGGATATAACCCTGACGTTGTAAGAACATCAGAAGACATCTGACTCCACTTTCTTTTCACAGAACACTTTTTCAGTTAGGGGTTCATTTAAGTTAATAAGTTCCTCTTAAAATATAAATAATTATAAAATATAATAATTCACTATCCTTGCATGATAGAATGAGGGAAATGTAAAACTTTCTTTTGCATGAAGAAATAGATCTATTTTCTAATTTTGCTATATGGACACATATTAATTATGTAATAAAAGATAACCCAAAGGAAGGTTAAACCCATTCACACCTTAATGTGAATTATTCAGACTGATAAATCTCTGACAGAAATAACAAGAATAGCAACCATGTAACACTTCCTGCATACCAGGGTCTGATCTAATATTTTAATGTTTCCAGCAGTATTTCCTGAGGTTCTAGGACATCCAGGAGTCAACAGATTAATTCATAGGCTAAGTTTCAGAATTTAAAAATTTGATTTTAGGCCAAATGCAGTAGCTCATACCTATAATCCCAGCACTTTGGAAGGCCGTGGAAGGAGGATCGCTTGAGGCCAGGAGTTCAAGACCAGCTTGGGCAACATAGTGACACCCTATCTTTACAAAAAATACAAAAATAAACCAGGTATGGCAATGCAGCCCTGTAGTCCCAGCTACTTGGGAAGCTGAGGCAGGAGGATCACTTGAGCCCAGGAGTTCAAGGCTACAGTGAACTACAATACCACCACCGCACTCTGGCCTGGGTGACAGAGCAAGACTCTATCTCTGAAAAAAATAATTAATTAGTTAAATTAAAAAATATAAAAATTTGATTTCAGTTTAATAAAAATCATAGATATGTATAGATGTATATCTATACCATACATAGATGGACATCTACACATGATTTTCACTGAATTAAAAGCAAAGCTATATATATCACCATATATATTATATACGTTGCCGTGTGTGTATAAGATAAACACAGATGTAGGCCACTCTCATTCTTCTGTTTCCCATTCTCCACCTAGCTGAGGGAGCCCTGAGTCACTGCTTAGAGGAAAAATACCCAGGAGAGCCACCTGGCCCTCATCAGACAGATGTGAATAAGAAACAAACCTACTGGAATAAGCCAGGGGTGATAAACAAACCTAGTCCATGTCTGTTTGTCCATGTACAGTCTGTGGCTACCTTAAAATACTACAATGGCAGACCTGAGTTAGAGAAACTAGATGGCCTTAGCCTAAAGTATTTACTATCTGGCCCTTTACAGAAAAAGTTTGCCAACCCCTGGGATAAGCTGGTGAGATGCGGGGGGGCTGCATGTTCCAGCAGCTAGAGTTATTTAACATCACAGACTTAGAAAAGGTCAGATGGCATTACTACAAGCTGCATGCAAAAATTGTATGTTGCATAGAGAAAAAGGGTGAGAGAATTCAGTGCATACAAGGTTCTCTATGGAATAGAATAGGGTTGCTGATCTTTGAAGAATTTGTGCTCTTCAGTACCAAGTCACACACTGTGCACAAGTATCAATCAGACAGAGAGCCCACCTACAGTATGTATAGACCAATCTACAACAGTGGAAAATAGGGTGACCAACCATCCTGGTTTACCTGGGATAGGGGAAGGGAGTGTTCCTGAACATGGAATTTTCACTTTTGAAACAGGGAAAGTCCTGAGCAAACTGACAGGAACTGGTCATACTAGCAGAAAGTATGGTGGGACAAATGCAAAGAACAGTTTTCCAGAAAAGAACATTCGAAATTTTGGGGAATCGCTTCTCAGCCTTTTGGCTGAGATCAAGTGTAGTAGCTGTTCTTGTCAGTTCAATATCTGATATGTAAAGTATCGTAAGAATGGAAAAACAAACACCACATGTACTCGTTATTAAATTGGAACTAATCAATTAGCACTCATGCACATATGGAAGTAAAACTCAACGGAAATCAAGCAGGTGGGAGGGGAAGAGGGGGATGGGTAAAATCACACCTAACGGGTATAATGCACACTATCTGGGTGATGGGCACACTTATAACTTTGACTCAAAGTTTTGCTGTACAAAAGCAATTCATGTAACCAAAACGTTTGTACCCTCGTAATATTCTAAAATTAAAAAAAAATCTTCAAAAAAGTTTGGGGAGATATACTATAAATCAATTGGCCCATTAAAATAATGGACTGGTAGTTAAAAATATATTCATTGTTTAAAAGGACAAATGATATGGTAATCAAGGTGTTTCTTCTAAAAAATCAAAAGACTCAGCTGACAAGTAAAACATTTAATACCCATTAAACCCAACAGCAGAAATGTTTAATTTTAGCAAGACATCATCTGTTACACTAAAGTTGTTCATTTGTATTTTATTAATGTTATAGTTTTATTTGCATTTAACTTGTAATTTTTCTTGGATTGTATAAAAACATGGAATTTATAGCTAGAACATTATAGAACTTTATAGACAGAACTTTACATTTGTACATATTGGAGGAACACTACAATAAAACAAATTTGGGTAAACATTGAAGCTTCAGGAGAATTTATTTTCCTTAAAAGAATTCTACACGTTACTTATATTTAAGAAAATTCCTCATGACAATTCCATGAGGTAGTTACTATTAGCCACATTTTACAGGTGAAGAAACTGAGACTTACAAAGGTAAGCAGAAAATTGCCTAAGGTCACGTAGAGCAAGTCACTAGTGAAGCTGAGACTTGAACCCAGGTTTGTCTAAAAGCCTGTGCTGCCTCATTTAGAGGGAAAGGATGGTATACTGCAGCCTCCTGGGAAGGAGATGTGAGGGTCTCTGAAGGACAAAAGGCAACCTGGGGCTTCCTGGTGTTCAAAAGGCAGGGACAGGGTTGTAGACAAGGGTAAGAGGGCTCAGAAAGCGAGATGGGACAAAGTGCTTGACCAAGGGTACTCCTGGCAGCCCACAGACACCTACAAAGGTATCTCTATGAAGCCCTGTGAAAGGAGTTAAGGATACAGAGATAAATAAGACTGCGCCCTCCCAGTTTGTAAGGAGTTTATGGTCTTGCTACTATCTTAGAGGATGTCTGCTCATAAGAGGACTAATTTGAAAGTCTACGGATCCCCAATGTTTACCCCCTTACCAGGTTCAGTGAAAGTTAGCTTTTCAGTCCTGCTGGGCAATGTCCACCTAAATTCTGCCCCTCCTCTGCTATAAAACAGAAAGTAGGGGAAGAAGAAAAATACAGAAGCAGCAAAGAGATCTATTCAGTTACCCACTGAAGAAATATTTGTGGCATTACCTATCATAGTAATAGAGCTATGAAGGGTGTAATGGGCATGGACAATCTAGTTCCACCCCTCAAAGGATTGTTTTATTATTATAATAATAGCAGCTAACACTTAGATAATGCTTACATATGCCAGGCACTGTTCTAAGTGTTTTATATGTATTAACTCATTCAATCTTTAGAACCAATCTGTGAGGTAGGAGTTATTATTATCATCCCCATTTAACTGAGCCATAGAAAAGTAATTCATCCAGGATCACACATACTAGCAAGGGCAAGGTCAGGACTGGCACCCAAGCAGTCTGGCTCCAGACCCCACTATACTCCTACTCACCGCTCCATAGCAGTAGCTGAAGGTCTGCCTAAAGACAGTAAGATTCATTTGACTGATTAAACCAACAGTAGATTCTCCAGCCCCACCCTCTCAGCAGGGTGTTGGAAAGGGCACAGACTTTAAAGTCAGGTATGGGGTCAAATCAAGGCCTTAGAACAATACTGCTCGGCCTCAGTTTCCAAATCTCTAAATTGGCCATAATAAAAACTGGGCTATTGTGAGATTAAATGAGATAACATATGCATAGTTGGCCCTCAGTAAATATTAGTTCACACCCTACTGTCAAACCTACTTCCCTCTTTTCTGTTTCAGTTCAGTGTCTTCCCAGCAATTTCCTGTCCCTTCTCTACTGGGAGACAGATGCAAGGAGGAAAGGAGGGAAATGAAGAGGAGAAGGAGTTATAGCTACACTTATTTTGCTGGGATTTCCTTCTCTAAAACTTTAGACACATCCCTGGAGACTCCTGAAGGTCTGTTCTGTCCTGCATTTGCAGGAGAAGCTTTACTAACTTAGAATATAGACCAGAAAGGCGAATGGGAGATTGCTGAACCTAGAAAATACGCACAGGGCAAATGGTCAGTAATCTGCACTATTTCATCAGACAACTGAGAAAAAGAAAAGACAGAAAATTTATTGACACTTTTGTTCTAAATGCTCACATATAAAGATTTCACTTTACCTCGTGTTTTCAGAAATACTCCAGACATGTCAAATAAACTCTCTTGAACTTTAAAACAGAAAAAGGATTGACTGAGGTATGTGTGTGTTTGGGAGTGGGAGCTTAGGGATGGGAGTAATTCAGGACGAAAAAAAGAGTATTAAGTTTAAAGCGGTTGTTGTTACTCTCTGCCTCCCCCCTGCCCCCATTCTCCAGAAGGCAGAGTTCATAGCGAGACACTGTGTAGTGTCAGATGCCTCTCCTGGAAAGGTTTATCTATCCCAGCCCCAACCCCATCCTGTTGGAAACCATGGATTCGAAGGCTTTTGTTTTATAAAGGACTTTGAGTTCAAAAGACTATAATCATGTGTTAACAATTATGTAGAAAAAATTCTTCTAGTCACTATGGTAATAAAAATGCAAGTAAAAACTATTGAAATGCCACTGTATACATCTTTAAACATCTTTTAAAGAGGAAAAAAACTTCTAATGATACCTTATAATGGTTAAGACTGAAAAAAATGATTTTATGAAGTCTGTTGGTAGTATTGTAAATTGGTACATCTTTTGTCAATAAAAAGTGAGAGTCTAAACATGTTTCTACCCTCTCACCAATAATCCTACTCACAGGAAATGATCCTAAGGAAGTTATTCAACAGAAATAAAAGGTGTATAGATAATGACTGTCATTATAGAATTACTTACTAAAAACAAACAAGGAAACGATCTAAATATTCTGTGATAGGCTTCCATTGCACCCCATATACTTTTATGTTTATCACATTTTAATGATTTATTTGGTAACTGTCTCCCCAGTAGATAAAAAGCTCCATGAGGGTAGGGGTGTCTCTGTCTAGATCCCTGGCACATAATAAACACAGGTTGTAGGAATTACGAATGTTGAAATATTTCTAATATGTTAAGTAAAAATAACACAAAATATATGTATGGTAGAAGTAAAACTGTATTATATATACATGGAAGTAATTATACAAAATTATAAAAAGTTATATTAGGGTGAAGGGATCACTGGATACCTTTTAAATTATTTTGAATATTCTTTAAAGTTGTTGCTTTAGTACCTCTGAAATGAAAAAGCAGGAAAAAATTTGCTGTCATATATGCCAAACTTATGCTCACAATAGGGATGGAACAGCTATTTTGAAAGCTTAAGGAGCCATTCCCTAGCTCACGCCCAGGCACTCAGGTGTTTTCTTTGCTCCCAGTAGAAAGACCCCAAATACTCATATTATATGTAGCATAATCTTATTTTCAGTAAAAATCTCAAACAAAGGCAATATATTAATATTTAATATTTTAAAGAGACAGGGTTAATTAAGTCCTCTAAAGCAATCCCTCTTTTGGATGGTGAATTTGCTGGTTACTAACAGCAGGGGGTGCCAAAGGGATCGCTATTGTTCTCAGGAGACGGCCAGGAAAGGGACCGCTGAGGCCCAGGCTAGAAAAGCTTAGGATCCAGAGGGCAGCATAAATGCTGTAGGTTTTCCCTTCATGATTGGGACGTGTGGGTAAAACTGAGGAGCTTTGTAGACTTGAATGGAAAAAAATCACATTTTTATTTTCACTAACTTCTCATATTTTGCATTTCCCTGAATTATACGTGTAGGCAACAAATCACAGTAGTATTAGCAGTGCCAGTGACTCTGTCATGAACAGAAATCATAACTGACACCACAGCATGTTACAGTGTTGCAGATTTCTCAAATACCATTTATGCTCATCACCACTTTGAAATAACAAACTTCAGGAGTTATTGTGAGAGCTGCAGCTGGATGTTGTTATTTAATCTATTAGTAAAGCCATACTTATTATATCACAAATTTGTTTAATAATTTGATAACTTTAAATATAACAGAATGCTTTTATATTCCAGTGAATTTTATGTTATGCATTTACACATGCTTTTCTGAGAAGGGCTTTTATAGGCTTTACCAGACTGCCAAAGGCACAAAAAGAGTTAAGAATGTCTGCTCAATCTAAAGGAAGGCAATTGAGAAGAAAAATCAAATTTGATCTGAACAAAGTTGGACAGAAAAGTACTTTAAATCACAAAAGAGAAGTGGCCACAATGCACATTTTCATTTAGTTTGTAATCCTTGAAGAGAAGGTGGCAAACCCAGAACTTCTGCTTCCCAGGCTCCAAGAGCACCAGTGTTTCCACAGGCCTGGTTCCAGATATGACATTCAGAGATCTATCTTACACAACTGGCTACTGCAAAGCAGTCTGTATTTAGCTTAGGTGCAGAGGATAGAAATACAATGCTAATGTTGTCCTCAACTTCTCTCTGGAAGTTATCATTATTACAAGTGGACTCTCTAGATGCCAAATATCATTCATTTGATGAACCAAACCAAAATCAGATCCAAAATGCTAGAAGGTAGGGATGAGATATGGAGATAAACAATGGAGTCAGTACTCACATTCGAACGAAGAGTGACTCTTTGGATGTCAGACCAGGAGATGAATACTTTTCAACCAGAGCCAAAGTACTGAAGCCAAACTTATGAATGGGCTCATTGGAATCCAGCGGGGGGAAATCTGTGTCCACCTCCCCGTCATCCTCGGCAATATGCAGGCAGTAGGCACTGACATTGTCACTGAAAGGAATACCAAAAAGGTGAGTGAATACCAAGTAAGTAAGGGAAGAGAAGACCAGAGGGTGTGGTGTACAAGCAAGTTGAGGACACTGCTGTTCTTTGCCCCAAGCTTGGTGATACAGTTAGAACCCCCAAATCCTGCTTCACTTGATAGAGAGAAAACACATGGCAACGCAAAGGGGAGGAAAACAATGTGAAATGGAAGTCTTTGTACTACTCTATTTTTTTTAACATTTACTGAGCACCTATGGTAGATAAGACACAGAACTTAACCCTTTAGCTCAAAGGTAAGATTTAGTATCAGCCCTAAAGGAAGGTTACAGGGTGGGTGTGGTGGTTCATGCCTATAATCCTAACACTTTGGGAGGGTGAGGTGGGAGGATCCCTTGAGGCCAGGAGTTTGAGACCAGCCTGAGCAATACAGCAAGTCTACATCTCTACAAAAAAAAAAAAAAATACATATATACATATATATATATATATGTATATATAAAATTAGCTGGGCATGGTGGCACGCACCTCCAGCTACACAGGAGGCTGAGGCAGGAGGATCTCTTGAGCCCAAGAATTTGAGGTTGCAGTGAGCTATGATGACCACACTGCACTCTAGCCTGGGCAACAGAGCAAGTCATCGTATCCAAAAAAAAAAGGGAAGCTTACAGTAAAGTAGAGGGAAAAAAGTAAGCCCTCTGCTAGCTATAGTACAAATATGAATAAATATGAATAAAATAAATATCACAAAAGAGATACAAACAAAATTATAAAGGGGGAAAATTACTTGAGAGGCCTTTGATTTATGGTTAGTATTAAGAAAATATCTGTGCTCTAAGATCAGGAGAAGTACTCAAAGTAACCAAGACCATCCAAAGAGTTCTCCCTTCTCTAAGGAGTATTTAACTCACTTGGCATGATCCGACTCCAAAAAGCATGGATCCTTAGCAGAGTAAAAGCAAATGGCCCACTTTATCTGACACATACACCTGCCCCTCTTGACTACTTCTGGACGTTTCCTGCTTCCCTAGAATGTCCAGTCAGTACTCCTGGATTCCAGCCTTGCCCAGTTTAGAATCAACACACACTCCTCCTCTCTTGGGGAAGTAAAAAGTTGATCTGTTGAAAGAGGGTGGGAAACTATACCAACATATAGACAGTTTAAAACTGAAATCAACTTAATTAAACACTTAAGATACCCTGCTCCAAAGCTGAATTATGAAAACTGCAAAACTGCTAGCCTCAGAAACAAGAACCTAATAGTTCACAAGGAGGTAGAACTCTAAATTCTGCAGCTTAAATTTGGAGTTTTAATTACATGATTGATGCTTAAATTAATTAATTGCAAAGTGTATGCTAATTGTTTAATTGGTTGCTTGATCTGTATAGATCATTTTTTGAATTAAATGAGTTGATTTACAAAGTTTATTGATTGGATGTGACAATGAATTATTTCACTGACTACCTGATTTGCAATTTTCCCAATTAATTCACAAATCTTTAGCTGCAACTCTGCTTATTGAGGAAGAGAGCCAACTTCAGGTGATCTATACTCAGTGAGTCTGTCATGACTAAGATATTTATTACATAAAACAGGTAATAGGGACAGATTAAAATTAATGGAAACTGTAAATTTGCTAAATAGATGGATAATAAGAAAGTAATCTGGCTATGTTTGTCACTGTAAATTTCAGTTATTTGCAATGCTGTTAAGATATTTAAAATTCATCTCTGAATGGTATGGGAGACTTTTGGATCTTTGAAATAGGGTACTAACTTAAACATAAAACAATGTAGAAGCAGAAGAAAGCACTTTAGATGAGGAAAATGTCATGGAATAGTACAGGGGTGGGGAAAGTTTTCATGTTGGAAGGCTGCATTAATTTAGCTGTAATCAAATAAGAATGCATTCAAGAAACTTCAATTAGATATAGTTAAAAATGTACATTATTTTGTAAAAATCTAACTACTATATATTAGGTTGGTGCAAAAGTAATTGTGGTTTTGGACCATGAGTTTTACATCATTATAACTAGGCTCGAACACATCTTTATTAATCAAAATAGGAACCATTACAATCAACACATTTTTGCCAACAAGAAATAAGTTTGCTTATTCCTGTAGCATTAAGAATCCATGCTTCAGGATTCGACAAACTCTTGGAAAGCATTTTCTGCATCCCGCTGGTTGTGGAAGTGTTTTCCCTGCAAAAAGTTGTCGAGATGCTTGAAGAAGTAGTAGTCAGTTGGCGAGAGGTCAGGTGAACGTGGTGGATGTGGCAAAACTTCGTAGCCCAATTTGTTCAACTTTTGAAGCGTTGGTTGTGCGACATGCAGTCGGGTGTTGTCATGGAGAAGAATTGGGCCCTTTCTGTTGACCAATGACGGCTGCAGGCGTTGCAGTTTTCGGTGCATCTCATCGATTACCTGAGCGTACTTCTCAGATGTAATGGTTTCACTGGGATCCAGTAAGTTATAGTGGATCAGACCGGCAACAGACCACCAAACAGTGACCATGACCTTTTTTTGGTGCAAGTTTGGCTTTGGGAAGTGCTTTGGAGTTTCTTCTCAGTCCAACCACTGAGCTGGTAGTTGCCAGTTGTACAAAATCCACTTTCTGTGGCACGTCACAATATGATCGAGAAATGGTGCCTTGTTCTTGTGTACAATAAAAGAAGACACTTCAAAATGACGATTTTTTAAATTTTCAGTCAGCTCACGAGGCACTCACTTATAGAGCTTTTTCACCTTTCCAGTTTGCTTCAAATGCTGAACGACTGTAGAATGGTCGATGTTGAGTTCTTTGGCAACTTCTCACATAGCTGTAAGAGGATTAGCTTCGATGATTGCTCTTAGTTGGTCCTTGTCAACCTCCGATGGCACTCCTCATCTTCAAGGCTCTCGTCTCCTTTGCAAAACTTCTTGAACCACCACTGCATTGCACGTTCATTATCAGTTCCTGGGCCAAAGGCGTTGTTGATGTAGGGAGTTGTCTCCACTGCATTACGACCCCTTTTGAACTCAAATAAGAAAATTGCTCGAATTTGCCTTTTGTCTAACATCATTTCCATAGTCTAAAATACATATAAACAGCAAGTAATAAGTCATTAGCAAAAAAATAAAGCGAGAAATGTGCATTAAAATGATGTATAACATAACCACATTTGAGAATGTATTCCACTATCAAATGGCAAATTTCAACAATGCTAAAACTGTAATTACTTTTGCATCAACCTAAATACTTAATAATTTCAAAAAATGAAAACCATTGGTTAATTTTAAAGTTAAGTAACCTTTTAATGACTTTGTTGTACCTACTTTTGTTGGAAAGCATTTGAATATTTAGTTGCAGCATGGAGGTCTACAGTTTCAGTTGATCCTCTAGATGGGTACCCAGTCATTTGTGACCTTAAGGGTGTCTTGATTTGGGTTAGGTAGGAGAACGCAGATTCTCAGCAATAAGCGGTTGAAAAGGAAGAAAGTATTTTTTCGGGCATGTTGCCAAAGGCGTGGGTATTCTACTGCATTTTTCCACATTTCAATTGGATCTTTCTTAGCATCAAACAATGACTTTAAAATGTTGTCTACTGAGAGCTCCCTCAATTCCATCTGAGCTCTTTAGGTGCCTTGGTGATATCAACTAGGTGAGGCTGAAATGCTAATTTGAGTGTGATGTCATGACCCTCAAAGTCAGTGAACCTTTCATTGTATTCTCCAATTAATAGGTCTATAACAGCTGCATAGTCTTCAAACGGTTTGCATGTATCATTCTGCTCATCAATGACCTTTGCTAACCGGGAAAAATGTTCATTCAAAATTTCCCTTTGAAGAAGCATTTTGAAAAAAGATAGCTTTGTTTGAAGTACTTGGATTTTTTTTGCCACATATCATACATAGACTTAGTTTCACCTTGTAAAGAAATATTCAAGTTGTTTTGACTGGACATGATAACACACAGAAATGCTATTTCCTATAGAAATCTTCTTTCGATAATTCACATTGCTAATTCTGTTCTTCATAAAATTTAACTATCTGTTCTCGCAGAGACAAAATTTTGGCTCACACCTGTCCCTGTAATAGCCAACGCACTTTAGAATGATACTGGCAAATCCACACTGAATACCTCATCATTCAACTTTAGCATGTTAGGAAACTGATGATGCCCTGTTACATTTGCACGAATATAGTTAACAATACTTAAAAATTGTTGCAAAGTGTCATTTATTAATAAAACAGTAGCTTCAGCACAGAGATTTTGCTGATGCAAGATACAATGAAAAGAAATGAGAGCATCTGGATCTCTAAATACATTTTTTATCTGTGCAATAAACTCTTCATGTTTTCCTGTCATGGAAGGTGCACCATCTGTACATACATTCACTAAATTTATCAAATTTAGTCCAACTGAATGAAATTTATCTTGAAAGTTGTTGAAGATATCTATTCCCTATGTTCTGTTTGCAAGAGTGCCCAAAGTGAGTAACTCTTTGCAGCACAGAAGATCTTTCATCATGATGCAAATGAAGTATAAAACCTGTGCTGAGTCAGTAGTATCAGTTGAATTTTCCAAAGTGACTGAATAATATATATTTTCCTTTTGAAGTATTGCATGAAGTTGTTCTGTTAAGTTGAAGGCTAATTCATGCTGCCAATCAGTTATGGTTCTCCTTGAAAGAGGCAGTTGTTTGTACTATGAAACAGGGTCTAAGCATTCTACAACTTCGACAATGTATTCTTTGGCAATTTCCACAACACCGAATGGCTTCCCTTTTTCCCCCAAGTATATAAGCTACTTTGTAAGTTGCTTCAGTGGCATTATTTCCAGGTTTTATTACTGCTTGAAAGAACTTTCTTTGCTTTTGCTTTTCATCTTTTAATTTCCACAATACAACCTTTCATGTCTCTCACTCTAATTTAAAATATCTGTGGTCCTTATGAGTGTTAGAATGCTGATGAGCACTGGATTTCTTTAATGTTAATATTGCAGTATCACAAAGCAAGCAAATCATCTTATCTTTAGCAGAAACAAGATAATACTGCAATTCCCATTCCTTGTTAAAAAGACTGTTTTCTTCCTTTCGCGTTCTCTTGGTCTTCTTTGACATGATGGGCTGTTAAGCAGAAAACTAAGAAACGCTGTCGAGCTGTGCAACTATTCACAAATTCCACTACAAACAGAAACAGAGTGCACCATTGTCAAATACTGATAATAGACTGGCATACTTGATCCCCATAAACTCTCACAACCAACTTTGTGGGGTAGTGGCACCAGTCAGGCAGGGCAAGTTAGAACTAAACCATGAGTACAGCAGCAGTCAATTTAGCCCTTATGGCTCACTCATGTAATTGTGCTGGCCAATCTGGGAGACTTACTTCATTGAAATTTATTTTATTCTTTGGTATTTTGAATACGTTCATTTTAAAAATAAAATAAAAACATAAAAGATGAACAAAAATGTATTAATAAAAATAAAAGGATTTGTTGTGTAAAATCTGGATTCAGTCAAAAGGCTGTATTTAAGGACCTAGAAGGCCACAGGTTCTCTACCCATGGTATAGTGGCTAAGAGTTTTGTGGTCAGAAAGAACTGTATTGTAATCTCAGCTCCATGGCTCACGTGCTATGTGATTTGAGAGAAGAGAATAGCTTCATTTTGAGTTTCAGTTTCCACTCTATAAAATGGGTATAATCACCTAACTCAGGGGTTGTAAGGATTAGATGAGATAATATTTGTAGTACTTAGCATATAACAGAAGTAAAAAATAAATGGGAAGGTAACTATAATAAGTTCAGATGGAAACTAACTTTTACACTTGGGTCAATCCTTAAAAATAAATCATGGATGCATATTAGAGCAAAAAAAGCAACAAAGAAACCAAGTAGCATCTGTAACTGGAGTTAACGTGTCCACTGTACTCCAGCCTTGGAGCCACTGAGCCCCCAGGGTTTTATAGACAGGGCAGACACTGACGGAACAAGGAATAGACAGCACAGATTATTTATTGCCATGTAAATGAACCTGATGAATGTCTGTGATTCTCCAGCACCATAGAGTTTCAAGGGCAAATAATAAGCCTATCGATCAAAGCAGAAAGTTAAACATTGATATCCGAAGAACTCTGCTTTCATTGTCATGGGATGCCTCTAAATCCCCTAAAAAAGAAATCCAATGAATGTCACAGGCTAAGATTTGAGATCTAAAAGGTTCACTACCAAGTGCTATTATTCAGCTATTATTCTCCCCAGTTCTTAAATACAAAATGTGAACTCATTCATTCAGAAAACATTTGTAAAGTGCCCAACCTGTGTTGCACTGCCCTGAGCACTGGGAACACAGCAAAGAAAAGAATGAATGACTCCTGCTATGTTATACAAGACTAATGGAAGTTCTTTCTGGGTCATCAGTGAAGTTCAGCAGCAAATAGTGCTCCAACCTGTCCAACCCCTTAACTGAAAATCTGAGGAGATAATGACGAAAATTCCATATCTGATGTATGGACATATTGGTTTCTTTGTGCCTTTATAAAGGAATCATTAGTGAAAGAAACTACTGTTATATTTTGACTTCTAACGCTGCTTCAGGACTCCAAATTAGTACTAGCACACTATTAGTATCATTAGCTACATTTATTGAGCAATATGTGTCAGACACTGTGTACAAAGTGGTTAGATACATAAGTTCACTGAATTTTCACATCAACTCTGTAAAAAAGTCATCTATTATTATTTCTGTTTTATGAATTAGGAAACTGAGGCTCCATAGGGTTAAGTGGCTTGCTCAAATTAAACAGCATGTAAGTGCACAGCTGAGATTCAAACCCAGGCAGTCAAGAGCCCTCATTCTTGACCCCCATCCAATTCATCTGCCAAAGCCATGGTGTGTCAAGATGTCCCAAGGGACTTGGGGAGCCACACACCAATGGAAATGCCACACACTTTGATGCGAAGGAGTAAACCATGACATATTACTTATAAAAAATTAGAGGCTTAGAGAAATTCATTTCAACCTCCTTGCTTTTACCGATGGAGAATGGAGGCCTAGAAAAGAACAATATGTTCATGTTCACCTAATTAAACAGAGGCAAAGCCAATCTAGAGAACCCAGGTCTCCCTACTTCTGTTCCATTATTCTCTGATCAAATAAAATACTTGTGGCATTTTGAAATGGGAAGAGGAAAAAAAGGGTAGCTCTGGTCCCTGCCTTAGGAATCCCCCAAATACAGACATCTGGAGCTTACAACACAATGAAAAGAGGGGCATCTTCCTACAACAGTTTGGTGGAAAGAACAGGGGTTCTGCAGTCACATCTGGTTTTAATGCTAACTCAACCACTAACCAACTATAACCAAATCTCTCTGAGCTCCATTTTCTTATCTGAAAAAAGCTTTCCTTGATTTCTCTAGGAGAATCACTTGGATTTCTTATACAACTTGGTCAATATTTTTTGCATATCACTAATCATATTGCTCCTTTTCCTAATTATGCATCTATGTTTCCTGAAGAACAGGGATTTTTCTATTGTTTCTGCATGCTTACTGAAGAATAAAATGACTGGCATCTAGAAGGTATTTAACAAACATTTGTTGAACGAATGAATATATGAATGTGTAGACTGAATCACTCTACCTGTGAAGAAACATGAAGGGTATTATTAATGAGGTACATTTAATGAGAAGAGGGTAAGTAATAAGCTTTTCTTTTTCTGTTCTTGCTTTTCACAGTGATATCTATTAACCAAATGGGGCTTTCTAGACAATGCACATGTGTCAGAGATTACGGCTCAAGACAAGGGCAGAAGGCAGTGCAGGAGGAAGTGAGGATGAAAGGGCAATTTTTACAGTCCAGCAAAATATGAATATTGGCATCTCACTTTTTAATAGAGAAAAAAGTGAGAAATGATTACACTATGTAAAATTTTTTAATTGTATACACATAAAAAGAAATAAAGGTACCAAAAAGGTTTACAAAGGTTATGTTTATATTTAAGTCAAAAAAACTTTTTTCTTTCTAATTTTCTACACTTTCCAAATGTCCTGAGTATTTTATTTTCCTTTATAAAACATTTATTTTTCATAAAGGTAATACATGCTTACAGGACACAATTTAGAAATATGGAGCAGTACAAAGAACGAAGGGAAATCTCTCAGCCTACCACTCACATAATCACTTGTCCTAAAGACCCTGAGCACTGTCTGCCTCACACACATTCCCTGATTCCCAAGCGGTCATTTTCTCTACCAAGTTCTGAAATTATAGAGGAAATAACCGTATCTACTGCATAAAGGTCTTGTAAGGATTAAATGGCTTAATTCATTGCACAATGCCTTCATGAAGAAGGATTCTCAGTTTGCCAAGATTTCTTCTACTGCTCTTAAGTTTCTGATTACATGGAAGTAGAATCAACCCTCTCACAGATGCATGGTAGATAGCATGACACAGAGAAAACTAAAGTTCTGTTTTTGAGTCACTACCAGAGGGAGAAGAATGATCGAAAGAATAACGAACAAATATAGAATAACTGGATCCACAGGAAGAGACTTTATTTTAGAGTTGGGTTGGCACGAAAGGAGCAGCTCCTTTCAGGAACCATGAAGTCTACAAGATAATTTGAAGTCTGAACAATGAATAGATAAAAAAATGAAGCCTGTTGCCAAAAAGAGATCCTTTTGGGGACGGATGGATACACACACACACACACACACACACACACACACACACAAAATCGTATCTCTAAACCTTTAATGAGTATAATAACTAAATTTCACTTATTCATGTTTCATTAAATGGGGTTAAAATTTTTCATTAGAAAAATTTATTTCATTGAATTGTTAACCAATATTCATTTTATGTTAAAAGGCCAGTTCGGCTTTTATGAAGTAACAGAAGCCTGTAGCTTATATATAGATGGCATTTAATTTATATAAGAAAATTCAGGAGCATTCCAGGAAGGATCCTAGATTTCTACCAAATGTGATCTGGCATGTTCAATTTACATACTCACAAAAATTCACTCTTATCTTCGGGAAATGCAAAACACACTGAAGTGTGATGACCAGACAGATGAATGCTTATTTTTTTTTAATGAAAAATAAAAGAGCACATGGCACATGATTCTAAAATGTCCAGAACTCTCATTACTTGGGCTTGGTGTTTATTTTGATGACAGAATCAATATTAAGAGTGTGTCATGCATTAACAAGAGAAAGACATGTCCTGAGGGTTGCTGCTCAGAAGCTGACCTCTCTGAAGTCAGAGAAAAGATTTTTAAGATGATCAAGATTTCCTTTCCTCCAAAACCCCCATGAAACGGAAAGCAAAAATTGATAAATAATATCATAAGGCTTGTCAAGCCACAGCAACCTCACACAGGAAGAGGTGAGTCTAAATTTTCTGGTAAAGAAGCCCTAGGGAGAAAATGCCCACTAATTTCTAAGTGGAAGTAAGACCTTCATATTGTTCTGTCTGAGCCCCTCCTTGGATAGTTTCTACTGTCATGTCTTCAAGTTCACTGATCTTTTCTAAGTGCTGTTAATCTCATCTAGCGTAGTTTTCATTTCAGATACTATATTTACATCTCTAGAAGTTCCACTTGGGTTTTTAAAAAACATCTTCTATTTCTCTCCTCATCGTATTCATGCATAGAGAGAGCTCTGTCATCTTGAACATATAAAACATGTTTGCAATAGCTGTCTTAACATCCTCACTTGCTAATTCTGTCATTTCTGGGAAGTCCTCCACTGTATTGTTCTGAATTAGAGACATTCTTCGAATTCACTTGACAGAATTTAAATTTCAGAAGCTCATAGTCTATCACAAATGTACCCTGCAAGTGTTCACCCTCAATCTCACTACCAGAGGGATCTTTCAGAAACACAAACGCGATACTGTCATTCCTCTGCTTAACGTCTTTCCCTACCTAGCCTTTCACTATTCAAGAGCCCATTAAAAGTACCTGGCTTCCATAAGGCCTTCCATTATACTTTGCCCTGCCTTCCAACATATCTCCTGCCATTCAAGAACAAGCATCAGGCTCCACACACACCAACTGCTTGCGGTTCACTCATCAGGTCATATGCCAGCTCTCACCACTGTTCCTGCTGAGGCCTATCAGCTCGGAGGCTCCCTGTTCTAGTCTGTCTAGTCATCTTTTGAGATCTAGCTCAAGCATCGACTCCACTGGGAAGGCTTCCCTGACATCCCTCCCACTCCCACTCAATTCAGGCCTCCACGTCCAGGCAGAATTAGAAAAGCCCTTCTCTAACCCTACAGCATTCTGAATGTTCACTATTCTAGCAAGCCTCAATGACACTGGAGCAGAAAATGTGTGATTTGGTGTTTCTCTCACCCACCAGCCTAAACCTTGAGGCCATAAACTTTATGACTCTTTGTATCCCCACTGACTAGCATGGTGTCTGGGATGTGTGGACTACATGTAAATACCTGATGCAAGAGAGAAAAGAGAGGGCAGGGAGGTAGTTAGTCTTAAATGGCCATAATGTCCCTGGTGCTATTGTCATGAGAACAGTCTCATTTCTTTGTATGGTATGGTACTTATGAACAAGAGAAATGGAGGCAGATCTAGGTTCAAATCCTGACTCTGCCATTTGCTAAGTTTATGACCTTGGGCAGTTAATTAACTTCCTGATCCTCCATTTCTCTCCTGCAAAAATGTCATTGCCTATGACTTACAGAGCTGTTGTAAGGAATAATACACTTAAAGGGCTTAGCATACAGCACGTCACACAGTAGGCACTCCAGTGTGTTCTTATCTACCAAACTCCTACCTAGTAGTGTGGTGACTGGCAATCGGGAAATGTTCATAATCGACTGTTCAGGTCAACGAATAAAATGTATGTAATAACTCCAAATCTATCACTTGAATAAATATATCACCAGGCTGAGAAGGTCTAACTTGGTAATTTTTATTGAATAAAGGTCTGTATACAGTCAGAAGCTTGTTTTAGCAGGCACTTGGAGAAAGGCCTTCCTGGCAGGGCAAGGGTGGAGAATCTCAGCACAGATCTTTGAATGTTCCTACATTCTCTCACCCACTCCACAAATTACTTACCAAGCAGTTGCTATGTGGTAAGCACTGCGTGTGGGCAGGAGAACACAAGCCCATAAAATAGACATAGTCCAGACTCCAAATTCATTATCTATTCTCTACTACTTACAACATTTCTTCAACTTGGATGTCTCTCAAGGAATCTCAGCCTTCAATACACCCAAAGCTGAACTCTTTATGCACCCCACTCACTCTGAACCTATTTCTTCCATAGGACACACCATTTCAACACCACCATCCACATAGTTCTTCAGTGTTCACTCTTAGGCTCTTACCTCTTTTCATTTTATCCATGCAGATGACTCCCAAATTCACATTTCCAGTTCATATCTCTCCCCTCTAAACTCTAGACAAGCAAATACGAATGACTATTTGAAAGCTTCTTTTAGATCCAGCAAAGCCATCTCCAGTTCTCAAGTTAATAGGCAGAGAATGCAAACTCATGCAGTCCCAACCACTCCTCCTGACACATCAAAACCCAATGCTAGCTATTCCAGTGAAGGGCACAATGCACAAAGGTGTGCAAATCTAAAATCTAGGGAGTCATCTTTGACACTTCTCCTTTCCCACACTCTCCATATGTAAATCATCCCCAAGTCCTGTGAATTTTACCTCTCAAATATTCCCACAATCTATCCACTTCTCTCAGCCTCCTCTGTGGTCCCTGCCTACTTCTCAGTCTCATTCCACTCTGTTCTCCCTTTCTCCGTGCTCCAGCCACACTAGCCTTCTTTTGTTCCCTGACCATGACATGTTTCTTTCTGCCACAGGGTTGCTGCATTGCTGTTCCATCGGCCGTGACTCTCTGCCACCCAAATCCCTCTGGTATGGCTTCCCCAGGAAATTTCTCCCTGATTTCCTGGCTAACCTCTCATAAATTGGTGTTCCTTTCCTTCAAAGCACTTAACTCAGTTATTTTGGTTTTGGTTTTGGTTTTAGAGAAAGGGTCTTGCTCTGTTGCCTACGATGGAAGGCAACAGCATAATCGTAGCTCAGTGCAGCCTTGAACTCCTGGGCTCAAGTGATCCTCTTGGCTCAGCCTTCAGAGTAGCTGGGACTACCGTACAAGCCACTATGCCTGGCTAATTTAAGCTTTTTGTAGAGACAGAGTTTTACTATGTTGGCAAGGCTGGTTTCGAACTCCTGGCCTCCAAGCAATCATCACAGTCTAGCCTCCCAGAGTGCTTGGATTACAGGCGTGAGCCACCATGCCCAGCCTTAACTTAGTTTTTAAGCAAACACTTAGTTTAATTATTTGACTTAATTATTTTAGTTTTTTGCCCATTTCCTTCACTAGATGATGGAATTCATGAAAGCAATACCATGCCTGGTTCCACTCACCACTGTATACCCAGAAAAATGCCTGGTATATAGCAAACACTCAATAAGTATTTGTTGAATGCATGAATGAATATAAATGATAAGTGAAATGAGCCAGTTACAAAGTGCTATTACCCTTGATAATGTCTTCTTCTCCAACAAACTGTAAATTTTTTGAGTGCAATGATTGCATCTCTCTTGTTCTCCATTTTATCCTCAATACCTAGGACATGGAACTCCAAAAATATTTGCTGAATGAAAGAATGAAGAAGGACTTAAGTTTTTGAGATTAAACAGGATATCAAGAGGAAAAGAGTGAGAAAGGCATTTCTAACTAAGGAAACAGCAAAAGCAGACATAGTGTTGGTGTCAAAAATCTGCCAGTTGAAGAATGTGATACATGAGGATTCATGGAGCACAGCTGGGAGTCAGCATGGGAAGGGCCACTTAAGTTGTATTGTTTAGGTAAGTGGTTGAGAAATGATGACTCTAAGGAAAATAAAGCAGAAGCAGCAACCTAGAAATGGGAGAAGAGTATATATAGGTAAGCATGCAGACAGGAAAAAAGGGAACTACAAAGAACATACAAAATATCAAATAACAAGGTTGTCTGGAAACACATAAGGTCAAACATTCCTAAATACTGTCATAAGTCCGCAGGCCATCAGAGTATCACAGCATAGTACAATTACTTCAGTCATTAAGAAAGGACTAAATTATGCTACTACTGCTGAACTACTACTAGTACTGGTTGTAGTAGTAGCTGGCTGTAGTTACAGTATTTAATAGGAGTAGAAATGAACATTTATTGAGTACTTACCATGTATTTTCTTATTTCATTTTCATAACTACCTTGTTAGACAGTTTCTACCCTCATTTTACACATGAGGAAACCATATTACATGGGGCTTAAGTAATTAATTCAAAATCACCCTGCTAGGAAGTGTTAACACCAGAATTAAAATGCAGAGTATATGGCTCTGGATTGTACACTTTTAACCACTATGTTATACTCTGATTAAGAAGGCAGGGAAAGATGTTAATGCATTTTAGAGAGCTTCTATGAGAAATAATTAAAGTTTGATGATTAATGAGATAAACCCTCAACTATCTGCAAAACCCACCAACTTTCCCCAAGGGCTCTAGATAGCTGAGGTCATACCAGAATGAAACGAATTCACAGTGATCTCTATTACATGGCTATACCATGTCTTGGTATACACTGCACTGTCCAAAATGGTAGCCATAAGCTACATGTGGCTACCGAGCATGTTTGAAATGTGGCTAGTCTGAATTGAGATGTGCTGTAAATAGCAAATAAACACTGGACATTAAAGACTTATAACCAAATAAAAAACATTACATATCTCGATAATGTTTTGTATTGATTATGTATTGAAATAATATTTTGGATATATTAAATATATTAAGAAAATCAATTTCACCTTTTTAAATTTTTAAAAATGTGATTACCAGAAAATTCAAAATTACAAATGTGCCTCATACTTGCAGCTTGCATTATATTTCTTTTGGAAGGCACTGTTTCCACTCACTGAGCGTAGCAATAATCTCCGAGGTACATTACCCAGCTTCTGAACTATAGTAAAACTCTTCAGGCTTTTAGTAGCTCACCTATCAGTAGCCTGATAAACAGCAATAATAGATAAGAGGCCAGTGAAGTTATGCTAAATGCCTAAGGGACAACTGAAAGGGAGAAGGCAAGGAATGGCGATTCTAGTGTACAAGAGTCATAACATATGACTGAAGTTTCTGCATAAAAATTGGGAATAGTCAAAAGTACCCTTCAAAATCACTTATCTATTGAGTAGAATAAATGTGGTCTTGCATAAAGAGCAGGTGTATACCTCCTATCTCAAGTTCGTGACAGGATAAAACCTCACTAAATTTTATTTTTCAATCTTTTACAAATGGGTATTACTCTAAAAGTATTGTTTTACTCTTGAACCTGATGGAGAAATATAAATTAAGGACTGCTTTAAAAAATCTTATAGGTCAGAAAAAGACCCACAAAAATATAGGCAACTGATCTTTGACAAAGGAGCAAAGACAATTTAATAGAGGAAAAAAAGTCTTTTCAATAAATAGTGCTAGAACAATTAGATAACCACATTAAAAAAAATGGAATTTAGACATAGACCTTCCACCTTTCACAGAAAAAATTAACTCAAAATGAATTACAGACCTAAATGTAAAGCACAAAATTATAAAACTTCTGCAAGATAACACAGGAAAAATTCTAGGTGACCTTGGATTTGATGATGACTCCAAAAGCACAATCCATGAAAGAAAAAAATTGGTAAGCTGAAGTTCACTGACATTTAAAATTTCTTTTTAGGGCAGTAAAACCATTCTATATGATACAACCATTAGGACTGCACAACCTGAAGAGTGAACCTTAATGTAAAATACTGAGTTAACAGTAAGTATCAATACTGGTTCATCAGTTTTACCAAATGCAGCACACTAATTCAAGATATTAGTAACAGGAGAAAATGAGGTGTAGGAAGGATATATATGGGACTGCTCTGTGCTTTCTGTGCAATTTTTCTGTAAACCCAAAACTGCTCTCAAAAAATAAAGTCTATTAAAATTTTTTAAAAACCAGCCTGAGCAACAGGGAGACCCTGTCTCTATTAAAAATAGAAAAAATTAGCTGGCACACCCGTACTCCCAGCTACTCCAGAGGCTGAAACAAAAGAATCACTTGAGCCCAGAAGTTTGAGGTTGCAGTGAGCTATGATCTCACCACTGCACTCTGGCTGGGTTGAGAGGAGGAGACTCTGCCTCAAAACAAAACAAAACAAAACAGAACAAAAAAACAAACAAAAACCAGAAAGAAAACAAAGCATAAAAAACAAAGTTCAAAACAAGTTTACCAACATGAAACCAACATATCAATTGTTACAATAAATTAGAAAGATCAACTTCCTATGAAAAGACAATGATTTAGATTGGGTTAAAAATTCTACTGTTTGGCCGGGCATGGTGGCTCACGCCTGTAATCCTAGCACTCTGGGAGGCCGAGGCGGGAGGATTGTTTGAGCTCACGAGTTCGACACCAGCCTGAGCAAAAGCTCAGGCTTCTCAACTAAAAATAGAAAGAAATTAGCTGGACAACCAAAAATACACAGAAAAAATTAGCTGGGCGTGGTGGCACATGCCTGTAGTACCAGCTACTCGAGAAGCTGAGGCAGGAGGATTGCTTGAGCCCAGGAGTTTGAGGTTGCTGTGAGCTAGACTGACGCCACAGCACTCTAGCCTGGGCAACAGAGTGAGACTCCAGTCTCAAAGAAAAAGAAATTCTACTGTTTGACTTATATCCAAATCCTCCCCCCAATTCCCAAACCTCACAAAATTATTGAACATATCTAAAACAAAGAGGCAAAAGTAAAAGGCTGAACAAAGAGCAAAGAAGAGCAGGAAAAAAATCAAAGCGCATATTGCTGAAATAAAGTAAAGAAAAAAGCAAGACACAATCATAAATAAAACAAATTGGACTGGTTTACATTGAAGTACAATTCACAATAAGATATGAAATGCATGAATCTTTATGTGCACTGAAATAGATAAAGTGTAGACTTGAAATCTCAGGAGAAGTTAACAGAAACACATGAGAAAATGGAAACTTTAATCTATTCTCTTAATCATCCAGAGTCAAAAAATGTAAGATAATAGTAATATGTAATTAAGGATGTTGATTTAATAAGTATATATGGAAGTCTATAACCTACAGAGAATAATTTTTCCAGAACCCATGGAATACTTACAAAAAATGATAGTATAGTAAGCTCCTCAAACATAAATAAATCTCTTAAGCAGAAATTTTATAGGCCATATTTTCTGATCAGAATTCAATAAACATGAATTAATAATAGTCTAAGTTTTAAAATTCAACCATTTAGAGATTGAAATTATTTCAATTAATTTCTTTCAAATGTTTTCCCTAAAATCAGTACATTAAAATAAGCAGGAAATCAGCCTAAATACCATATTCCAATCTTGCTCAAGAGTTAACAGGTGCAAGAGTAATGGAAGCCAAGAATTCCTGCCAAATTCTCCATTTCTTCCCTCGGGCCAAAGTCTACTATTAGAGACAGTTTTCAAGGCACAGAAACAGGAGAACAATATTCTTAAATACATGGTTTTCTTGACAACCAGACTGAAATTAGAGGAACACTCCCACATGCATCTAGCAATTTGGCCCCTTGTGAATGAAGAGCCCTTCCACAAGGCCAACCCACCAGAAAAAAACGAGAATTCCAACACTTAAGTATAAATAGGCAAAGTACAAACAGGCTAGAAAGAAAATACCTTGTACTACACTGCCCATCAGGAGGAGATCCCAGGGATTTACTTTATAGATTATATTACACCAAACAGAACTGAGAAATCAATGTCACATGAGAATCGTAAAAAATTTCAAAAGATCATGGTTTATTCAGATTCAATATAATTTTGTAATTCAAAATATACTTACGGAGCAACTATTTTAAAACATCAACATGCTAGATACACTCAGGAATATAAATAAAATGTAACCTCTGAACTTTAGAGGTTTAAAAATTTGTATAAGAGATAATCTCTATTTTGGGGGTTTAGAATTCTGTATGTAATGTAATTGTTCATTATATTGTTTGAATCTTCCTCATCCTTAGTATTTTTGGTCTGCTTTGCTTATCAGTTCCTGATAAGCAGAAACTATCTCTTGCAACCAATTCCTTCCCTCAGTGCCCAGCTTTCTTCTTGCTGAAGTACTCTGGAAGTGGTTCTTTCAACCAACAGTTATCAAAGTATGGTCTGTGGGGTCCCCTACAAAAAAAATATTTTCATAATATGCACACTTAAAGCACGTCTACTGCATTTTCAAGTCTGACTACTGTTTTGAGAGAAAGCACTTGTGCAAGCTGGACTACCCACTTTTTTCAGAAAATAACATTTTTACCTAAAAAAACTGACAAGCTATGGTTACTCATGCTTGCATATCTGGTAATGATTTTTTTTTTTTTTAAATCATAGAGGTGAGTCTATCACTTCAAGGAAAACAACTGACAGTGTTTATTACCAATCACAAAATTTGAGCCTTCAAGTAAAATTAAGAATTTTGGTTGCATCCACCATTGTAGAGTTTACAGCTTCCCAATACTTAGGCTTTCCTGATAGATTTGTGGTAATATCAACAAATGTGAATTTTTGATACTATATAATGAAACCTGACAACATTTTGAACGGTCTGCATAACTCAATGAATCAATATTTTCCAAGTGACCAATGTGTGATTTTACAAACTTATGCATGGGTAAATGATCCATTTGAAGGGTAAAGTAGACCAACAGATTTTAATGGAACAGAGAATGAAAAGTTTGCTGATATGGGTTTCAGATTCCACATTATAACTGTGAAGCCTAAATTTTTCATATGCTTCAACCAAAGAAACACATTAAACATAGTGCAGATATAAGAATCTAGCTATCTTCTAGTAGGTGAAACATTAAAGAAATTTACAAAAATGTAAAATAATGCCACTTTTCTCACTAAATGTTTTTTTTTAGAAAATATTTTTAATAAAAATATTTGTTAGCATGCAACATACTTATTGTTTATTTTAAAATTAAAAATATTTTAAACTTTTCTCAGCATTAATTTCTACTATGGTAAATATTGATAGGTATAACTCACATAAATAAAAGGTCTTTGGGATCCTCAATAATTTTTAAGAGCATAAAGGGGTCATGAGGCCAAAAAGTTTCATAATCAACTACTTTAAATGCAAGAACATGCATGGTAAACTTTCATGGTCTTCAACAAAAAATGACCTCAATAATGATCATAAATTTGGGGTTTATAGCTATTTTTCCTCAGCACTTTGCAGTTAGACCAATGTCTTCTGGCATCTATTGTTGCTAATAAAGAGTCTACTGTTAGTCCAACTGTGGTTCCTTTGTGGGAAATACGTCATCTCTCTGGTAACCTTTATTTCCTCTATATCTTTGATGTTCTCCAGTTTCACTACAATATATATATATGTATGAACTAACATTTATTTCTGCTGTTTGTCACATGGAAAGTACATTTTTTAAAAAGTAATTTTTTTAAACCTTTATTTTTGAAATGATTATTAGACTCTCAGGAAGCTGGGAAAATGGTACAGAGTCCCCTGAATCCTTGGCTCAGATTTTCCCAATGGTGACATCTCCTAATTATAGTCCAATATAAAAACCAGGGAACTTGACTCTGGTACAGTACTGTTAACAAGACTACAGACCTTATTTAGTTTTCACATGTATTTGTGTATACAGTTCTATACATTTGATTGCATGTATAGATTTGTATAATCATCACCAGGATACAAAACTGTTCCATCATGACAGAGTTGTTCTTTTTTAGTCGCACCCCCTCCCTAACACTGTCTCTGTCCCCTGGCAACCATTCATTCAACTGTTCTCCATGTCTATACTTTTGCCATTTTTAGGATGTTACATAAATGGACTCATATGGTATGACACTTTTTGAGATTGGCTTTTTTCACTAAGTGAACCCATCCAAGTCACTGCATGTATCAACAGTTTATTCCTTTTTATTGATGAGTAATATTACCTTACATGGATGTACTACAATATTTAATCATTCACCTGTTCAAGGACATTTAGGTTGTTTCCAATGTTAAGTACTAGAAGCAAAGCTGCTATGAACATTTGTGTACAGGTTTTTGTGTGAATGTAAGTTTTCACTGCTCTAGAATAAATGCCCAAGAGGGCAATTGCTGGGCTGTATGGTAAGTGCCTGTTTAGCTTTATAAGAAACTGCCAAACTATCTTCCAGAATGACTATACCATATGATATTACCAAGAAAAATGATGCATGATCCATTTACTCTACATCCTTGCCAGCAACTGGTGTCATCACTATTTTTTATTTTAGCTATTCCTATAGCATGTAGTTTCAATTTGCATTTTCCTAATAGCTAATGGTGTTGAACATCTTTTCACGTGCTCATCTGCCATCTGTATATCCTCTTTGGTGAGATGTCTGTTTGTGCCTTTGTCCATTTTTTGATTGCTTATAATTTTTTACCGTTGAGTTTTGAGAGTTCTTTATATATGCTATATATACGTCTCTAGTCAGATATGTGGTTCACAAATATTTTCCCCCAGTCTGTAACGTGTCCTTTCGTCCTCTTCACAAGGTGTTTTGCAGAGAAAATATTCTTAATTTTAATAAAGTCCAATTTATCCATTTTTCCTATTACAGATCATGCTTCCACTGTCACGTATAAGAATTCTTTCTCCAGCTCTAGACCTTAAAGATTTTCTCCTGTTTTCTTCTAAGAGTGTTACAGCTTTACATTTTACGTTTAAGTTGAGATTTGTTTTTAATTAACATAAGGCATAAGCTTTAGGCTGAAGTTTATTTTTTTGGCTTATGGAAGTTCAATTGCTCAAATACCATTTGTTGAAAAGTCTATCCTTCTATCTAATTTGTATGTGCTTTAACATGATGACTCATTCACATCTGTCTTCAATTCTGGGAAATTCTCTGGCATTATCTCTTTAAATATTGCTCCTCTGCTCTTCCCTCCATTCTCTACTTCACACATGGGAGACTTTCAATCTTTCCTCCATGTCTCTTAACTTATCTTCAATTCTTTTTTTTTTTTTTTTTTGACACAGAGTCTCGCTCTCTTGCCCTGGCTAGAGGGCCGTGGCGTCAGCCTAGCTCACAGCAACCTCAAACTCCTGGGCTCAAATGATCCTCCTGCCTCGGTCTCCCAAGTAGCTGGGACTACAGGCACACACCACCACACCTGGCTAATTTTTTGTATTTTTAGTAGAGACGGGGTGTCGCTCTTGCTCAGCCTGGTCTCAAACTCCTGACCTCAAACAGTCCTCTCCTTAAGCCTCCCAGAGTGCTAGGATTACAGGTGTGAGCCACTATGTCCAGCCATCTTTAATTCTTTGTACCTCTTAATCTCTTTGTGCTATTAATACATCCTGAGTTGAATTCCTCAGTATTGACAATCTTTCAACTCATTCTCTCTTGAATTGTGTCTAGTCTAGAGTTTACACCATTCTTTTTTTAATTTTAATAACTGTATTTTACATTTCTAGTGTTGTACTTTTCTAAATTCAAATCTGCCTGGTTTTGTTTCATAATTTCCTAGAAGTTTACCAGGAATACTATTCCTTCCTTCATCTCTGATGATCTTAAAAATATTTATCTGAAATTAATTTTCATATTGTTTTATTATATTCTCTTCCTGAATTCATCTCCTGATTATTGTCTGTCTTTCTTGTTATCCTCACATACTTTGAATTTTAATTTGCTAGCTCTTCTTGAATGGGAACACTTGCTTGTTCTCTCTCTCTCCCCACTCACCGTCTAGTGCTTTTATAGATATTGCCACAGTCTTCCACCCTCATCCAAGCAGAGGCCTCGAGACCAGAACCAGGACTTATACCGACCGCTCAGGGTTCCTGCTCTTTGGTAACACTAGGGATATCATAAACATAGTCATGCCATGGCCAGGTTCTGGTTGCACTGCTCTCTATTCCCTGTCACCCCAGAAACACAACTTTTACTTTAAATGAGCCACAAACCCAGGCAGTTTTGTTCAGCTTCTTTTCATAGGGAAGACAGTCTCACCCCAGCTCCTAGTTTCCTATAGTGAGTCTTCCTCTGGTCCCCACCCAGGAATGAAGTTCGTTTGGTCCCACAGCCTCAAGCAGTGTTTCCTACTCTTTTAGACACCATGACATACTTAGAAAAATAACGGTATTTGTACAGTACACAGGTAGATGGAAAAGACTGTTTCCATCCCCAGGAATGATTGGCTCTGACCCAGACCCTGACTAGCTGCCTAAGAAAAATCAGTGTTTCATACACTGGTAAACTCTTTCACAGCATGCTCTAAGGAAAGGAATACCCTAAAATAATGAACTCCTAGTACATTCTGCCTGTTTCTAGTCTATTAGGATGTTTATCTTGTTATTAATGTGAAAGTATGTTAATAACATATTTCATTTACCATTACTATGTATTTGGAGCAGAATGTAGAATTTAAAGCATGAACTTAAAGGGCCATCATAACCAGAAGTCCATGCTTTTCCCTCTGCTTAAAACACCCTCCTCTCAACCTTTCTGCAGGACTTTTTCTTAATGCTCCCTCAGGTTTCAGTTTAGATGTCACCTAATCAAGGGAGCTTTTCATGAGTCCACTCTCACCCCAAATATGGGGTTAGATCTACTCACAGGACTTGATTTTGTATGTAATTATATTGTATTGTTATTGCCTATTTACCTTACACAGTAAGGTCCCTGATGGCAGGAACTGCCTTTTTCACTTCTGTATTTCCAGATCTAGCACAGTGCCTGTAATAAGTATGAATTCAATAAATATTTTAATATCGCCTATAACAGAGTTCCACGGTAGAGAGTACAATGTAATAGTGAAGAGCTGGAGCTATGGATTCAGAGATTGTTGGGTTTAAATATCAATTCTACCACTTACTGTGTGATTTAAGAAAGTTACTTAGCCTAAGTTTAGTTTCCTCATCTGTAAAATGTTACAGTTCAACTCCTGTCTGTGTTACTTACTAGCTGTGTTACCCTGAGCAAGTTCCTCTGTTGGTTTCAGTGCTTGCACTAAACAATGCTTTAAGAACTAAATCAGACAACATATGTAAAGTCACCAGTTCTGTGGCTTCTTTTCCTGTTTCCTTGTTCCTACTTCATGCTGAAAAGGGATGACATCATAGCTCAGCCTTGAGGAGAGGTGCTGACTCACCCCTTTTCTAAGCCTAGGTGGTATCTTGGGGAAAAGGCTTTCTATTGCCACCAGAGCAATAAAGATTATCTTTATATCCACAACTTACTCAGGCAAAGTGGAGGGCAATGTCAATAAGTACTTAAAAGAATAATCTTATGTGTGAATTTAGTGTACCTAAAGCAAAGTAAAAACAACTGACAGCTGACTGGATCATGCTAACTCTGAAAATGTGAGAGGGGGAGAGACAGTCTCAATGAGAATCCATTTTCAAAATGAAAGCATTCATTACATTTTGCCTTATTCCAAACCCTACTGCTGGAAGGAATACGTAAAACTAGAAGAGGATTAAATTCTGTTGGGTAAAATTCAGGTAGGGGAGAGCCAATGCAGCAAAGTACTTTAAACTTTAAGTTATAACGTAGAGGCAAAGAGAATCTACTTCCAAGCCCTACATTTTTAATATAATTGTTTAATGAGCAATAGAACCTAGTGACTGAGAGAAAACTTGAGCCACTGACTGAGGAAGAAACTAAAATTCAGACCAAAAGTTCTGTAGGAGGCAGAAGGAAATAATGCAAAATCCCTGGCATCAAACAGGGTTGGAATCAAATCCTGACTCTGCCATTTCCCATTGGCTTAAGCTTCAGCAAGTAACAACTCTCTGAACCTGACTTTCCTCCTCTGCAGAATGAGGATCATAGCACTCACCTCACAGGGAGGTGGGAGGATGCAATACCAGGTGTGAAGTGCCCAGTCTAGTATCTGACTCATGGTAGACACTCCACAAACATCAGTTCCCTCCCATTACCTCCCATGCTGCTTTTATCAGCAGGGATCATAAAAGGGTTTGGAAATTGCTTATCCCATTTTCTCACGTCTGGATTTCAAACTTAATAAGTCTATTTTGCAAGCAGATCCTCTGAGATAAGCCTGAGATACACAGGCCCAAGATCTGATGAGTACTCTGAGATGGATCAGTGGGCAAGTGTGGTTCCCAGGCCAATGCCAAGAAAGTCTGACCCAGTCTACAATACAGCTCGGGTGGCCAGGAGACCACCAGAAACCAGAGCAGCCAAAAAGAGAAAGCATTACTTGAGCTTCGGCTCCCGTCCTTCGCTTGTATATTGCCAACAGATGAGCCCAATCAGGTCTTGCACCCTGGCGCTGGCCATTGTCACCACAGTCATTGGCAGCAGTCTGTCCTGGCTTGAGTGCAGGGGGAGGTAGACATCGATCTTCTTGGTTGCTGTTGTACCTACATGACCCTGTGGATAGAGCACACGTATGAGAGTAAAGCACATAGATGTGGTCACATAGACCCTACTGGGCCACAACCACTGCTCTCCAGGCCTGTGGCAGCACAGCCATTCTTTATCCTTTCTGCGCAGACCAGCTATGAGCCTGGAATGGACCCAAAGTGGAAACACTGTCTAGTTTCAAGGGTGTTTTTTCCTTTACTTTTCATTTTCTAATGGTCTGATGGATCGAGCTCTGCCAAAAGGAGGGTAAATGAGCACAACTAAGATGAACAAGTAAGAGTGGTAAGCAGAGATGATGTTTGGTGTTAGGAGACTTGCTTTGTTACTAACTCAGTGTGACCTTGGCAGAGTCACCATTAGACCTTAGCATCAGTTGCTCTCCCTGAAAACTGCCATTTCACTCCTTGAGATATTAAGATAAGCTGCCGGGAAAGTTGCCATACTGTCTAGGGAAGCATTTAGGGCCCAGCACTGGAAGCGAGTGCTTGCCTTCTCAGAGACTATCGGGCCTAATTCCATTTTGCGGTACATCTGTTTATTTCAGTATCATACAAGTTCAAGGGCCCTTGGTTTTCCATTATTGTCCTAACTACCGTCCCCACACTGCCCAATCCCTCCCACACACCTACCGCTCCTCCCTCCTGAAACTTCCACTCTGCCCTCTAGAACTCCTGCACTAATCAGCAAACGATCATAAATCCTCGGCTGCTTTTAAAAACATTTCCTCTACCTCTTTGACCTATTTGAAACCTGCTGGTTGTTGAGGATACTGCTTCCTCTGTTGTCCTCTTAGGACTGTTTTGTTTCTTTTTTTTTAAAACCCCCAAATCCTCAAGTCCAGGAGGTGGAGTAGGCATTCTTGTTCCCATTAACACTTCTGAACTATTACTTCCTCTTTCTTACAAAAATCCCTGTTCCTTTGAGACCCAAACCATCCAACTACACCATCCTCTCCCTTCTCTCTTTGTTTCTGTTATCCAACAACCTTCTGGTCATCCTCCTCCCTCACAGCAGCCTTGCACTATTGGCTCATACTCTTCTCTCCCACCCACATGATGTGTTCACTATGCAGCATGTGGAAAAGTGTTGCAGACAACTTAAGTTCAAATTGGAATATCTGACTGTCCCTCACTCTCTCCTATCCAAAGTCCCAATGGCAGCCCCCCTCATTTTAGTAAGTGCTACCACCACTAAACAAGCTGCTTAACTCAATAATCTTGATTCTTGTTTCTCCCTCATACCGCCTATCCACTCCACTAAGAAGTTCTAATGTGTCTACTTCGAAAATATATTTTAGTGGGGAAAGTATAGCCTTTTCAACAAATGATGCTAGGGCAGCTGGATAGCCACATGCAATATAGTGAATTTGGACCCCTACCTATACCATATACAAATATTAATGCAAAAGGAATCAAATACCTAAATATAATAGGTAAAACTATAAAATTCTTAGAAGGAAACAGGTGTAAATCTTCATGATTTGGGATTAGGCAATGAGTCCTTTAATATGACACCAAAAGTCCAAGCAACAAGAGAAATAAATTGGATATCAAAATTAAAAACTTTTGTGCCTCAAAGGATATAATTAAGAAAGCAAAAAGATAACCCAGAGAATGGGAGAAAACATTCACAAATCATATATCTGTTAAGGGTCTACTACCTAAAATGTATTAAGAACTCTTACAACTCAACAATAAAAAGACAATCCAAATTAAAAAATGGGCAAAGGATATTAACAGACATTTCTCCAAAGAAGATATATAAATAACAAACTCATAAAAAATGTCCAATATCATTAATCATAAGGCAAATCACTTCACACCCTCTAGGATGGCTATAATTTAAAAAAAATAAAAACTCCAAACAACAACAAAAAACCCTGAAAATATGTGCAGAAACTAGAACCCTCATACATTGCCAGTGGGAATGTGAAATGATGCAGCCATTGTGAAAAACAATTTAGCAGTTTTTCAAAGATTAAACACAGAGTTACCATCTGACCCAGCAATTTCACTCCTAGGTTTATACTGAACTAAAAACATATTTTCACATTAAGACTTGGACATGAATGTTCATAGCAGCGTTATTTACAACAGTCAAAGAATGAAAACAACCTAAATGCCCATTAACTAATGAATGGATAAACAAAATCCATACAGTGGAATATTATTTGGCAATAAAGAGGAATGAAGTACTGATCCATGTTACAACATGGATGTACTATGAAAACATTATTGCTAAGAGAAAGGAGCCAGACATAAAAGGCTACTCTTGTATAAACCCATTTATATAAAATCTCCAGAACAGGCAAATCCATAGAGACAGAAAGTAGACTGATTAACGGCTGGCAGGAGATGGAGGGAGTAAGGAATTGGGAAGTATGGGGTTTCTTTTGAGGATGGCGGAAACGTTCTGGAATTAGTGGTAATAGTTACATAACATTGTGACTATATTAAAAACTACAGAGTTGTATACTTTAAAGTAAAATAGTTAAAATAGTTAAAATGGTTAAAATAGTAAATTTTACGTGAGTTCTATCTCAATAAAAAAATGGAAAATAAGTATATCAAACCCATCCCACTTCTCTCCATCTCCCCTGCCACAAAGATACCATCAGGTCTTACCTACTTTTGTAATAGATTCCAAACTGATCTATTATACTCTCGCCTGCTCCAATTTATTCTCCATACAAGTTAGTTTTTTAAAAAAAACTGAGATCTGATCATATTACATCCCTGTTTAAATTCTTTCAGTGACTGGCTCCCATGACACTTTGAATAAAATTCAAACTGCTTGAAATGTTCAACAAGGCACTGCAGGATGTAGCCTGTCTACTTTCTCTGACGTCATCTGCCGCCACTCCCCTGCCTGCTCATCAGGCTTCAGCTACACTGGCATTTAGAAGTGTTCTGAACGTATGAGCATGTGCGTGTGTGTATATGTGTACTTTGCTTGCATTTCCCACTTCCAAGGCCTTGGCAGGTGCTATTCGCTGTAGCTAGAAATGCCTTTTCGTGGTCTTTGCATGTCTGACTTCTTATCCTCCAATGTGTGCCCTTGGGCAGGTTACTTAATCTCTTTGTGCTTCTGTTTCCTCATATGTAAAATGACGTTAATGGTAGGATCCTATCATAAGACTCTTGTCAGAATTATTACTTATTACTATTATTACGGTCTTAGCTCATATAACTCCTCCTCAGAGAAAACTTCACTGACAATGACCCCCCTCAGTTTTCTCTCACATACAGCCTGTTCATTTCCTTCAGACCACTTAACAACTGAGATTATTTATGCACATCTTCAGTGTATGCTTTCCCCACTAGCCTCAGAACTACCACGAAACCAGTGTTCAGTCTGCTTTGTTTACTGTTCCATACACTGTGCCTGGTGCATAGAAGACTCTAAGAAAAAAATCTGTTAACTACAGAATTACTGCATGAATGAACTCACATGCCTACCAGGACACATGGTAGGAATTCAGTAAATGTTAATTTTCTCCATCCCTCTTGCCTTTCCTCTATGGGTCTGTTTTCCAGACACAGATGAAAATGGAGGAGGAACTTGAGCAAACATGTGGTTCCATGTTTAATATGCTACGATTCTATCATTCTATGGTAAAAAAGGAGGCCAGTACTAGGATGAGGAATATATAAAGTTGGTTTAAAAACACTTTTAGAGAAATTCCATTTCTCATATAACTTAGTATCCATCATTAAATCAACTGTTTTTTTTTCCCTGAGCCTTGTCTCTACGTTATAAAGCAAATAATGATAAAGTAATTCTCCTACATAATGCTGTCTCTCTCATAGCATATACACATGTGCACGCACACTCACCCATGCATGTTTTTCAGCTTGGAAATAATCATTTCGATGGCTAACAAAGTCTTCTCTAAACAGCAAGTGTTTTGACCTTGTCGGGCAGGCAAATGGTTAAAATTGAAAACGGTGCCAATCTTTCTGGAATGGGTTTATAGCCCTCATATCATCCTTCTGTTCAGACACAGATAGTTGCTTGTCATTACTCTCCCTTTTTATTTCTATTTATTCCTCCTCCTTCTGAAGAACTAGAGCTAAGGGGCTACAGGGCTCACAATACTTCAAGACATGAAGACTCAATGAGATGGATGACAAATGTGAATGTGCTTCGTAAGTCATAAAGTTCTTTAGAAATGCAGAGTGGGATGTTAGAAAGGGCTTAAGTTTTGAAACCAGACCCATTTCTTACTCAGACCTCTTACAGGATCACATGAGGCCAAAAATGGATACTGCAGGAACTAACAATAATACTGATTATTATAATAAGAGCTAGCATTTATTTAGAACTAATTGTTAAGTAAACTCTGCTAAACGTTTGTTTAAATTATGTCATGTGATTCTCACAATAACTCTAAGAGATAGGCTATCATAACCTTTAAATTATAGCTGAGAAAACTAAGGCTTATAAAGCTACAGTCATTTGCTCAACATTCCATAACCAAGGTAAGAGCCAGGACTCAAACCCCTTGTCAGTATGACACCAAAGCTGCTACTTTAAACATCAATGCCTTCTTTCTCTAAAGTTACTCTGTATGTAATCAATGCCCACTTTCCAAGGCTTAAAATCATCTTCCTCTCCCTCTTCTCTTCCTCATAAACATACCAAAAGCTCTGCCTGAAGCAGTCTCCAATAAAAGGAACTAGATGTGAGGAGCTGCTCAAGGAGAATTGTTAGGAGATTGAGACTCTAAGGAACTTTGCCACTGTCAGCTGACTGCAAGGCAGTCACCATTGTTTAGGAAATGAGGGCAGATAGTTACATGGCACTCCTATGAATCCCTTTATCTTCTTTATTTCATAGTAAAATAGCAAGTGTGGGGGAAACTATCAGAATAAATATGGTAGATAATTATTAAATGAATGAAGCACTTTATCTATTTAATCTCCTAATTCCATCTTGAGGCACTGATGAGAGGAAAAAGTGCCTTGCACAAACCCTGAAATTATATATTTTTTAATAAGGAGCCTCTTCTGAAAAAGCTCAAGGTGATGGCAGTTAGCTCTATCTCATAGTCCCTATGTTGCAATATTTAGAGGGAATCATCTAAAACATAAAATAATCCATCAACATAACAGAAAGTAATTAACTTATATAAAAAAATAAGGTGACCAAGGGATTAAAAGTATTCATCACACATCAACGCGAGCAATATTCCAAAGACCTAACATCTAACTATGAAAAAGCAACTAGCAATAAACAAAGATCATGCCATACGGTTTTACTGCATGGCAATTTATGTGCTCCACAATACAGGATGAGGGAAATGGAGGCACAATTAGAGCACAGGGAAGGGGGCAACACAGAGAAACGGGAAACTGGTTTAGCTTTATCTTTCGCAGTCTCTCATGTAGTCAACAAACCTCTGCTGAAACATCATGCTGGATTCTGAAGACAAAGTCCAGAAATACACAATGCAGACCAGATCCTCACCAAACTCCTGGTCTTCTGAAGGTTTTCACTGTACAATGTGATAACAGCTTTAAGAGGAAGAAAGTACAGGCTGTCATGCGAGCCCAGAAGCAACCCAGACTAAAGGGGCTTGGCAAAGGCCTCACAGATACAAAAATTTACCCTTTGATCCGATAGAACCATTAAGGCGAAGAAAAAGTGCTTATTGTATTTACCTACTATACCAATACACCAAAAGGTGAACAGGAGTTCCCTCTGAGACGTGGGTTTATGAGTGATTTTAATTTTCTGCTTTATATTTTTCCGCATTTTCTATAAGGGACATGTATTACTTTACAATTAGAAATAAAACAGTAAATATTATAATCACAAACAAAAAAGGAGATAAAAAGAACAAGAATAACTACCGCTTGAGGCTTGAGAGTTTTAGGTAAGGGAAAAAGAGGATCAATTTTGAAAATGTAGCCTATGTTAAGGCATCAAGCAAACATTACTAAGAATATACTATGTGCAGGTGCTGTGACAGGCTTTTGGCAAAAAATAAGTTGAAAATATAACTCGGATACCTTCCCATGGCAAGTTAAGTAATTTTCATCAAAGAAAAATAAAAAGTAATAAATCTACAATCAGCTGACAAATGTGAAGTTGAACAACACTCTCCAGAGCAGCTCCTAAATCAGAGAATGCCCCCAATGCAGGTCTGAGAACGAAAAGAAAGTACTTCCTGCAGCAAAACTTCCTCAGCACGAATGCAATTCATGAAGACCAACCTACTTCAGAGTTCACATCCCACGGCTTCTCCATGACTTGATGGCTCTGCAAATGCAGCCAGAATCTCAAACTCAGCATGTCCAAGACCGATTTTCTTCTTCTGTCAGCTTGTTTCTCATTCTCTATTCTGTCTCACTTAGGGCTTTCGCCATCTACTGTCACCCACTGTCTCATACTCTACCTCCAAATGCCCCCGAAATCTCTCTCAAATCTTTCTCCTTCCCATCCTCACTGCCACTGCCCCAGTTCAGGCTTCATCATCTCTTAGTGAAATCACTGAAGCCATCTTCCTACTATCTCTTTATCTCTAAAATCCCTTCTCTCTCCAAATCTTTATCACCTTACTGCCACCAATGCGATTTTTCTCAAATCACAGACCATGCCAGTCACTTGGATGCTATATTCTACCAATGGCTGTGTCCTTAAAAATACAATATGCAGACTTGGTAGGAGGGTCTCAAATTACCACTACTCTGATGATAATTAATGGACTTCATGTGATCAGAAGTAATGATTTCAAACAAAATCTGGCCTAAATCTATCTAATCTAGGTTTAAATGGCTGTGAGAAATAAAAAGGCTCTACAAAAAAACCCCAAACACCAGAATTGTAGCATTTTGAGCTTAATAAAATGCTGGCTTTAGGGCTCAGAAAAAGAACTCATTTTTTTTACATTCAAAATGGTAGCATTAAATTTATGAATAGATTTTGTATAAAATTCTGTGACAAATCCATTCAGAGCTAGGGGCTTGGCTTTGTAGTGCTATCTTAACCCTCAATAAATCTGGAATGCTTAAAAGCTATTAAATTAACATTTCCCTGATCTGGCACCTGTAGTCAAGTTAATTTGTCAAAAACATTTCTACAGTTTGTCATTGGACACTGTATTTTCTGACAAATTAAGTTTAAAATAAAATTGACAATATCTCATTAATTTCCTTTGAATCACCCACCTTGGTTCCATTAAGCTTTTATTATTTAAGAACATCAACTGTCACTCTTCTTTTAACAAGGTCATATTCTGAACTGGGTATCTCCAGAATCCTTGCTATATAATAATTGAAGCTAGAGAGGCAGTTCAATGTGGTGATTAAGAGCACAAGTGGAGTCCAACAGACCTGAGTTCAATTCCCAGCAATGTTACTTACTGTGTGTGCTTGGACAATTTATTTAAGCGCTCTGAGTCACTGTTTTCTCATCTACAAAATACGGATAATAAAAGTACCTCCTCACAGAGTTGTTAAGAGCACTTATCACTGTGCCTAGTCCACAGTAAATGCTTACGAAATGTTAGTTGTTTATTATATTTTTCCTACTTTTATATTTATAGAACTTTTATAATAACAATTTTATTGACATTCATCAACTTTTGAAACTACAAGGAATCCTAAGGGTCATCCCCTTTAAAAACCTTTTCAACAAATGGTTGTCTTACAACCTCTCTTGAACACCTCCACTGATGAGGTCACTGTCACCTTGTAAACACGATTCTTCTTCAGTCTTTAGGCCAAGAGTTCCATGGGCTGAAATGCTTCTTTCCGCTGAGGTGCAATCTCCCTGTAGATTTTACCCACTGGTCTTAGTTCTAGCCCTTATCCACCTCTACTTCCACAGACGCTCCTTCATCTATCTAGGACCTCAAACAGAAAAACTCAGTCACTAAGCGCTGTGGAATACAATCCTTTCAAGAGTACAGCATAGCACAGAAAATATGATTTTGTAACTTTTCCTTCTATAACAACTATGGCAAATGTAAATCTTTAGTCCTGGACCCAAAACAGGAAGGGGAGTTGTTGCTCTCAGGAAAGCTTTTCTCTATTTAAAATATATCCTTCATATTTTGATGGTCTGACACTTTTGGAAAAAAAAATTGCCTAGCCCTATTGGTTTAAACAATCTGTTATAAAATAAAATTTGAGTAATAGCCACAAATAATTCTTTTGTTTCAAGATAGCAACTGAAAAAACCAGCAATTATTCACGTTCAAATATAGGTAAGACATAACACAAAACAGGGGAAAGTATGAAGGAAAAACATGAAACTCTATCCATACCAAATCAGAAACAAGGATCATTTTCTCAGAGACAAATTCAGAAAACAATTGCTTATACTGGCAGTTTTCACCAACATGGGTTATTATATTTACTAGGCTCCTCTTTGCAGAATCAACTGAACTGGTCTGGACTGTGGCCCTTCCATCCTTGAGCTGTGCAACCTTGAGCAAGCCCATAATCTCTCTGAAAGTCAATTCCTCAGCCATAAAACAGATGAAACCATCTACTTACAAAGAATGGCAAGGAATGTAACGTAAAAATGCATGTTAAAATGCTCTGTGAACTGCAAACTGTTATACAAATTGTAAATTATTCCTTATTATTGTTACTTAAGCTGTTGCTCAGACCAGGGAGATTACTGGACAGAATGTCCCCTCAAAAAACATAAAGCTGAGAAGCAGAGACAATAGAGAAAGGTCTCTATCTCAACCATTTTGAGAGAAAATCCAGAGCATTCCCTTCTCATCCAGCCTTGGGATGGTTATAGCATGTACCAGAATGTGCTCTCACACAGGTACAATCAAGCCATCTTAAAGCACACAAAGTGTCCATTTCAAATTTCCTAGCCATTGTGGGATTCTTTAGATCATTAACGTTACACAGCGCTTTGCATTTAATTATACAAACAATGGCTTCTATAATGATGATAATATCAGTGAAAGGCAATTTGCATAAACTAAGCCACATCACCTAGCATAAGTTTAGAGACCTCTTTATTATTAAATCATTTATATAATAAAATCAATATGCTTTAAAAGTTAAAATAGGTTTTTTTTAAACTATAAAGAAGAATTACATGTTTTAAGCTCTATCAATTATCATAATATAATGAGTCTTTTGAAGATTTAATATCAACTTTTAAAATTAAAACTCAATGGAGAATGTATACTTGGCTCCATTACTAGATGATGTATCTCTAGAAAAGGTTACAGTACAGCCATTATCACCCTCCTAAATTACATGGAAATTTTGGTATAACCCTCCAACTACCCTAAGGACAGTTTAATTTCAGAGATAGTGAAGTATTGTGAGAATGTAAAATTGTATAAATATTGAAAGAAATGATTCAGGTACCTATATCATATTCATTTCTTGCATGGTTTCAGTTGATTAAATATTATAAAATTTTAAAATGTCAATATTCACCTTAAAAATTATAGTTTCCTTAATTTTAAGTAGTTTTTAAAACACAAATTTCTATACAGCGGTACATACATGACTAATTGTTTTATCACTTTAAGACTCAGTATTCCTTAATAATTCAAAAATTTCACTGAATCATTATTTAGTAAGTCATAAAAACCTCTTAAAATTAATCTTTCATGCACATCCAGCTTATCCAAAGTTAGCATTTAATTAGATGGCCTTGGCATAAATGGGTTTACTATTTTATTTGCTCAATCAGTGTATGTCTCTTTAGTAATTATAATTAATTCAAGTCTCTGATGCACCTCCTAGCAAACAATGTAAAAACATCAGGCAAAATGGAAATAAATAGCTTTACATTTCTCCAATTACAACACTCACTTTCATAACTGGGAGAGGTGTTACTCTGTATAGGAAAAGGCAACACACAGAACTTACACCTCTGGTGACAGAGAAAGATGCTTGTCTACAGCAGAAAATACATCACATTTTTTTTTTTTTTTACATTATGAAAATGATACAACTGCAAAAGCCAAATGAGAAAGTTTGCATTTAACACAGTTTGCAAATGCATGTTGAAATATAAACAGCAGCAAGCAAGAGAGATAAATTATTATTTATCTAGAACAATACTCCCTGTTGGAAAGAACTACTTGTAACTATATACAAAATTACAATTGAGAAGCAGTCCAGAAAGTCTGATTATCAGGCCTTTATTTCACGTCTCCCGGATAGAAGCAGGAGGAAAGTAATAAGTGGCAGAAAACTTTATTTCTAAAACTGAGAAGATGGCAGGATCTACAGGATAATAAAAACTGTCAGTACTGGGTATTTTAAAAAATAAAGAGCTCTCTGCCAGTCATGCCACTCAATTAGGTAATCGTAATCAGCATAACAATACAAAGTAAAACTAGCCAGCTACAGAGCTGACAGTCTTGGTGGGAAGTGAGAACAGGCAGAGAGAGCACATTCCTGTGTAACCAGCCTTTGTGCTCCCACCTCAGCTTTCTCTGCAACTTGCAAGTCACACCTGCTGACTGCCATTTATTGGGTACCTACCAGGGCCCAGGCACTTTTCATACATTATCTCATTTAACATGCCCAACAGCCCTATGAGGATTGTCCACTCCTGAGCTGAGGAATGAGCAGTTCATTAAGTAGGCTGCTCCAAATTCCTCAGTTAGGGGGTTCAGGATTCTAACCCAACTCCAAATCCCTACCCCCACAGTGACTCCCAGTCCTGAAGACCTCTTGAGCAGGCCTGAGTATCTAGGAAAGGTCACACAGGTTACTGGTTCATGCTGCAGCCCCAATTTCAGAAGTGGGGGTCCTGGCTGGTGGCTAAAAAACATCCTCTAGCTGAGCCCCACAGGGAAGGTCTGAGCTGCTCATCTCCTGCAGCCTGGCCGGTCACACTGCACTTGCAGCTCTGCAGAGATCGCGGCCACTGGGGCAGGAGACTGAGGTCACCTTCCAGGAGTAGTTACCTCTCATGTATGGGCAGAAGGCAGACACTGTTTCAGATTTCCTTGCTGTTGGGCACATAGAAGGAGTTCAATAAATCCTCAGCATGTTTCAGAGGTAAAAACACAAGGGAACCCCAGCTTCTTAAAGAGTAGGCAGAACCCTCTGATTTGGTTTTCAAAAAGCAGTGGTCAAGTACCAACTCACAGGCCGCAGACAATCCTACTCTTGCATTAGGAGGCTCATCAGTAATTGTTAAGTTTATTTGTTACTAAATCTGGCTACCCAGGTGGCAGTACCCAAATGTGCTTTGATAATGACAAAGGAGGAAAATAACAATTTGGTCCTTGGAGAGATGGGCAAGCAGCATATGACATCAACATAGCATTAGGCTTCAACACAAGCAAAGGGTCTGATGAGACAAAGGTCCATCTCAGGTTGCAATTCTCCACAGAAATGGGCAGCAGGAGACCTGCTCACTTGCAGAAACTGACAAGTTGCTCGGGTACCAGGGTCTCTGGGGTTTCTCCTCAGCCTCCTGGCATTATTTTCCTCATGTTCATCCTGAGACTTAGTCCAATCTCCTCTGAGGTCCTAACTAAACCAGACACAGGGAGAGTCGGGATTTTATCTTATTAAAATAGATATGGCTAATTTGTCTTTTCGAATTCATTTTAAATTAAATTGGATTTCCTCGGAAGGCTGCTGGGTCAGTTCCCCTGCTGCGAACGCAGGACAAAGGTTAATTGCACGCCCTTCACCAGCTCTTCTGCTCTCATGAGCAGGCTCTGATAACCTGCCCCGAGAGGTGGGCAAAGCTTTGGTTTATTGGGCAATAATGTTGCCATTAGAGCCATTTACCATTATGCCAAGAAACATTTTATTTTTTTAACTAAATAACAAGATACGATTGCAAAAACAAGAAATGTGTTGTTACCAACTGATGTTTAGTTTTAAAATACAAAACCCAAAGAGTAAGATCTAACCTATTTGCTTCCCTTAAAAGGCTCCAATAGATGCAAAAGTACACACCCTCCTGGAGCAAACTGTTTTCTGGTTCCAATGTAAAATTCCATTAACATTTTCACTTAATTTATCTCATTTAGACTGTCTACGTTCATGAAAATTTAACCCAGTAATTCCCTGTTATACAAAGCATAACAAAGTATGAATATTTAAATACAATGTAAATAAAACACTTTATCAATTATATTTTTGTATTCTAAATTAGTGACTTCACTTAGCATGTCTGCCTTGCACAGCACCACACTATTTTTCAATTAAAGGTCCAGATGTTTCAAAGGCTCCAGTAGGCAACGGCAGTTATGAGAAATGCTTTATCTGCATTGTAATCATCACCACCACATCAGCTCCAGGCTGCATTAACATACTCATGTTTTATTCCAGCTCCCCTTCTAACAGAGCAGGTAATTATACAACACAGCAGAGAAACCCAATTGTAAGAGCTGGACAATTTCCTTACAAGCATCCACCTGAGCAACACATTTTCATACATGATCTTAAAATATTCTGGAAAATATTTCATTACACAGTTAAAACTGCTTAGCGGGAACACTGACCATTTCAATTTCAGTAATTTTTTGTTAATCAAGAGTGAATCACAGCACAGACATACCAAATTTAGTTTCAAATACTATTTAAAGTACAAGATGGACTGTACATTCATGTGCTTGTGTACCTTGAAAATCAACTAAAGTTAGTGTGTGTAAAAAAACACTACCATTTGTTACAATCTAAGCCATCTCTTCTCAATTTTTATGCTGATGCCATCTCTCAAACAATTCAATTTGATATTTATTCTTACTATCCAAAAATGACAATTCGCCTGAGCTGAGGCTGAGCAAGTAGAGCAATTTTCCCTGTTCTCATTCGAGAAAAAAATAACACCAGAGCAGAACAAAATGCAATTCTGACAGCTGCAACAAAAATGCCATTGCATTTATTATTTAGTTAATTAAATGATTCCCTTACCCACAAGTGGAAAAGAATAACCTATGTTATAAGAGATACTGCTATGCATGGTAAATATAATTTAATGAGAAAATACAGTACTTCATCATTAAGAGAAACTGTAGCAAAATTAACTTTAATTATAACTTTTTAATTATTCTGCAAACATTTTTTATTTTGAAATAGTCTGAGAGGAGATGTCCTAATGAAGATGCTATTCAAAAGATAAATGCCTTTACAAATATTGAAACCTCAGGCAGGTCAAGTCCCGGCAGGTTACACTTCAGCATCTAAAAGCAGACAGCTTCCGTTTCTTCCTGAAGGAACCTTAGGTGGAACATTTTTAATACATCACTATGTCACTTTTTAATGTGCCCCAATCTATTAACCACATGGCAAACTAACAGGGATTTTTAAAATATGGGTTTTATGGCTTTGTGCTGGTGATTAATTAAATAAATAGCCACCGTTTCACAAATCATCCCTCTAATTAGTCTAAAACAGACACTTTGCATTCACTGGTATTACTGCCATTTGAAGCTCACAGAAGGGCAGGAGTGGTACTGCACGGCAGCATCTCTGCACTTTGGAGCCCACTGTCGCAGGCTCCACGGCTGGCATTCCACCCTGCCACCCAGAGGCAGAGGTGTCATCTTTGCAGGTGCTGCAGTCAGCTGGAATTTGGCTCCAGCTGCTCAGAAAAGATGTTCTCCTTAATTATTCTCCCTCACCCTAAAGGAAACAATGGAACAACAAAGGAATAAAGTGCAATCTCCAGCTGCAAACAGAAGAGGCTTCGCCAACCCAGTTCATGGGTAAGAAAGTTGGGTGATTTAGGAATAAACAGGGTACTAGGTTAAACAGGCTTTCCTTGGAACTCAAAACATGTTATGTCATTATCTTGAATTATCAGATATTAAACAATTACTTAAAAATCCTATTATTTAAAAGGCTCCATTCAAACACTGAGAAGATCACTCTCTTTGAAACTGATAGAAATTCAACCTGTTTTAGTAGCATATTTTAAAAGACGATAATTCCTCTGAAAGCAAATTAAACTTAGAAATAATTTTTAGTGCCAGGGAAAAAATCAAATGGGAATATTTCAAGAACCCAATTTCCTTCAGGAAATACATTAAGTGGTTTCCTAATCTTTTAAATGTCATTAGGTATGTTTAGAGGAAGGAAGAGGGGGAGGGAGGGAGGTAGTGGGGAGAAAGGGAAGAAAGAAGGAAGGAAAAGAAAAAGGGAAAAGGAAAAGGGAAGGGAAAGGAAATAAGGGAAAATTCAGGAGGAATAACACACCAAAATATGCTACAAATTATTCTGCAGAAAGGGCTGCCTTCATTTCCCTTCTTTAAGAAGGCTTCTAAGAATGGGAGGAGGAAATGGGGTGTAGCAGAAAAGACCTGGAACCTGAAGCAAGATAGACTCTGAAGGATCTTGTGCCTTTAGCTGAGTCATATGATCCCATTCAGCCTCAGTTTCCTCCCCTGTAAAGGATTTTAGCTCCTATCCTCAATAATTATAGGGAAATAGATACTGTCCTAGCACATTCCCTACACAGAACAGATGCTCAAAAATAGTAGCCATGAGAAACTACAACGGGCATGAAAACTGGATTGAAGGCAGAGCCTAGGTTCCTTGTTTTCACTCCACAGTGCCTTTCTGAAAGAGCCAAGGTGACTGTAGCCAACACGGCAGATACCGTGTTCCAAATATGAAAAGGAGAGACAAAAGCACAAAAGGTACATGAACACAGAACCGCCACATTATGTTTGCCACTTTGAAGAAAACCCAAATCATCTGCAATCAAGAAGAAACAGTGAAGTTCCTCTTTCATCTTTACTGGGCATGGAGTTGGGGGAGGGTGCCTCTAAGACTGTTCATGTGGTAGAAACTGGAAAGTAAAAAACTGGGCTTTGGATTCAGCAGATCTGGGTGTGAATTTAGGCTTCACTGCTTAAGTAGATGTGTAACCTCAGGCAAGTCTGTCCAGTTTCCCCACCCCAAAATGGGAATAATAATATATACTTTACAGGGAAGCTAGGAAGAATGAATGAAATAGCATAGTAGACACCCTGGCATACAGTAGATACTCAAATAGCTTCTATTATATTTAACTTGAATCAGATATTCAAATAGTTTCCATTATATTTAAGTTGAAACTGCTGGTATTCAACTGTTTATGACTTACAAAAATTGCAATTTCATATGGTTTCATCTAACATTGTAGTGACTAAGACAGTAAGTATCAAGAGCTGGAGAAATAACTGAAAATTCTCAAAAACAGAATGAATTATACACTCCTATCATAGGAAAACAACCAAGATATAAAAGGCATTTTTTTAAGATTAGCTCTCCATTCCAATAATACAGCAGCTAATGTGTATTAAACATTATATATAGGTCAGATACTAGCCCATACAATTGACATCCATAATATGAGCTTATGTAATGTCAAAATAACTCTGAGTTAGATTCCACTATTTTCCCTATTTTATAGATAAAATGGAAGCTTGCAGAAATGAAGTAACTTGGCCAAGGTCACACAGCTGGTGAAGCTGGGATGCCAACCTGGAGCTGTCTAACTCTAGAGCCCGAGTTCTTATTCATCACTTAAAATTTCCTCCCCACACTGCAAAGCTGCTTATTTTGCTTTTAATAAAACTGTATTGGGACAAATAGCAAATAATTTACCCATCAACTTTGCGGACTTCCTAAGGATGGCCATGTCAGTAGGTAAGCAAGCAACAGCCAGAAGGGCATTTCATACTAGCGCCTGCAGTAACCAGCAGGATGATGCATCCAAAAGTCCCACTGTAACCATGGCATTCTAGGCTACTACTTCTCCCATGTCACAGAGTTATTAGAAAAAGAAAATTATCAAACACGCTTCAAAGTTTCCAGGAAAATTCATGAAGTTTTAATCAAATAGCTGCTGTGTTCCCATTACATTACAGTCAAGCCATTTTGCTATGTGACAAAGGGAGCAAAGCTTTTTGTTTGTTTGTTTGTTCATTTATCTATTTATGTTTATATCTCTTACTTCCTAAATCCTTTGATGTAAACAGTGAACAAGCCATCGCAGCAAGGGAAATGGCACTGACAGTGGATGCTCTGAATCCACTCTCTTTACAAAGAGAATTCAAGTCAAGGAAACCCCCAAATGCCATGCTTTCAAAGCCAAGATTCTAAAAGCAATCATGCTCGCATTTAAAGCTTCTTGGGGCCGGCTCTGTGGCACCAAAACCCACCAAAGATAAAGAAGATGTTTGTGCTAAGTTGGGAAAGTGGAGACATCAGCATTTCCGCCTCTAGCCCATTATTCCTGCTCTCCAGACAGCACCTGATAAAGCATCTGGAGCATTTTGTCTTCTGCACAGCCACTGCTCTTCCGAAGCCTGTGCTCAGGGGTTTCCCTGGGGTTTCCTTTCCGACAATTGTGCAGAGACTCTGAGAGGAGCCCAAACGAGCTGCCTTAACCTTCCTGTAAACTGATATTTCCATAGAGGATTAAGACAAACGTTTCAAATAAGCCAATTTCCTTTACTAAAAAACCAAAGTGACAATAGTAGTACCAAGAGAAATATACAATGAATAAGACATACTTCTCTTGTCTTTGGGCACGTAAAAAATATGGAGCAAAAGGTTAGGTGGAGGTAGGCTATACAATTCCTTCTTAAAATATTTTCAACAGGATGCCCTATAGTGGAGCCAAACTAAAAAGTTATGCAAGAATTAGATAGAGTCATATCAAGGGGAAGGGGAAAAAAGGTCTAAATACTTCATACAATCTGATACATGCTGATGCTGCATGTTATATATTTTTGCACTCCTGTTGATTGTAAATTTGTCTGTTAAGAATATAGGTGTGGGCCAGTGGGGCAATGGATAATGCATCTGACTACAGATCAGAAGAATATAACTATGTTTCTTTTCTAATAAGGGACTTCCAGGACTCTGAGGATGCCAAATGGTTACCTCTGAACCGGTGAGAATGAGAATTCCTAACTACCCTTGAAGTCTCTGTAGAAGGGAACAAGCTTCCTTCTCCTAAAGTACCCTAGGCAGCTTCCTTGGACCACAGGAAGTGGGAACTCCCTTTGACCCAAACGGTAGGGATATATATGCTCCTCATCTAAATGAATAGAACACACACACACACACACGGCCAGAGTGTAAAATACCCTTAAGAAAGCCCATTCCTGAAAAGCTAAGGGGAGGCAGACAGGCTCTTTAGGTTTCTTTGGTTCATCTGCCAAGCTTCATACTGTTTTCCTCATCATCATCTGATGATGCCCTGGTAAAGCCTTTCTTGTTTTTATTTTTTTGGTAGTTTCTCCCACAAACTTATATTCAATGTTACACTATCACATATATAATGTGAGATGTTTCACATTTAACACTCTCATTAACAGCACCTTAAACATTTCTGGAAAGAGAATGACTAAGATTAAAAACAGCTACCATTTATTCTTTGTCAGACACTGGGCTGAATGCACTACACAAATTATCTTTTTTGATCTGCAAAACAGCCCTCCCTTACTCCATTATACAGATAAATAAACTGCTAAGAAGTTAAATCAATTGTTAAAGGTCACACAGTACTAGAATTCAGATGGAAATCCAGGTCTGACTGATTCAAAAGACCACAATCTTAACTTGACTACAATTCTCTCCAAAACTAATATATATAAAAAGCTTTTTGGGCCGGGCGCGGTGGCTCACGCCTGTAATCCTAGCACTCTGGGAGGCCAAGGCGGGCGGATTGTTTGAGCTCAGGAGTTCGAAACCAGCCTGAGCAAGAGCGAGACCCCGTCTCTACTAAAAATAGAAAGAAATTAATCGGACAACTAAAAAAACACATAGAAAAAAATTAGCCGGGCATGGTGGTGCATGCCTGTAGTCCCAGCTACTTGGGAGGCTGAGGGAGGAGGATCGCTTGAGCCCAGGAGTTTGAGGTTGCTGTGAGCTAGGCTGACACCATGGCACTCTAGCCTGGGCAACAGAGTGAGACTCTGTCTCAAAAAAAAAAAAAAAAAAAAAGCTTTTTGGGGGAAAAGTTCTTATTTGGAAAATCCTCTTCTTATATTTTGAATCAACATTTTCATGTGATAAAGAGCCATGATATATTTAAGCATAAACTCTTTTTCTTCATTCTGTAATATATACAGTCCCCTTCCACAGCATTTAAGACAACACACTAAAAAATATTTTACTACAGGACTTGTATTTCAGACACATGGCCAAATATGTACTCTAACCAATCTTCAAACAGAAAACAATTAAAAATTTTGATGAGACATAAAAAATACCTATTTTACCTGACTGAACAGGCTGACAAGTTTTTAAGGAAGTCACAAAAGCCCAAAAATTAAGTGAAAAGGGGAACCCAGAATGAAAAACTAAACACAATTTTTGCCTTAATGATGGCATTTGGCAAACAAGGTGATATTAAGTGTCAGTTTTCTTGGTCAGCTGGATATATGGGACAGCATATCTATAATCTGTAGTAAAGCTGAGACATCCCCTAGCCCTGCTCAAAGACCTACATGTGAAGAGTTAATTAGAATTGAGGACTCCCAACCTGACCTCTGGCCAAGGAAAACTGCCTAATTCCCCTGCACCCCAATTTTTTTTCTCCTACGACTTCATAAACACAAACCAACCTTCACAAAAAATTTCCATCCCAAATTCATATTACTTGATGGACCAGAAAGACTCAAGCCAAGAATTTAAAGTGGTTCTGGTAGTGCCCCAGGATCCAGGCAGAAGCAAAAACGAATCCTCTCAGGAGAAACCTAAATTACTTAAATAATTCCAACAGAAAGAGTTGCAAGAAATAAGCTATTTTAGCTCTAAATCACAAAACACAGAAAGCATCACAAAATAGACCCAGAAAGACTAGAGTTAACAGAATGATCAGAAACAGAATATAAAATAAATGTGTAAAGGAAAATTTGGGGTAAGAGCAAAAGACTATAAAAGATTATCCAAAATATGGTATGATATGATATCCTGGTTAGATAGAAGAATGTTGCTATTCTTAGGAGATGCAAGCTAAATGTTGCTATTCTTAGGAGATGCAAGCTAAAGTATTTAGGACTGAATGTCAACCTTGAAATGGCCAATGACAACAACATAAAAAAGCATAAATAAAGCAAATATGGCAAAATGTTAACAATTACTGAATGCAGGTGGTATTAAGGGTATTCACTGAACTTTTACAAAAACAATTATTGAACTTTTTATAATAAAAAGTTTTTTAAATTACCAAGCAGATTTTTTTAGAAAATCAAAATGAGACTTCTAGAAATAAAAATACAATAATTAAAATTGGAAACACATGTGGGTTCCACAGCTGAGGAGAGAATCTGTGAATTAAAGAAATTACCTAGAATGCAGCTGAAAGAGAGACGTGGAGATAGAAAATATGAAAAAGAGATTAGGAGACATGGAGGATAAAATAACATATTCTAACAGGTATAACTAGAATTTCAAAAGAGGAAGAAAGAATAAATGGTGCAGAGGCGATGTCTGAAAAGAAAGTGGCTGAGAATTTTCCAGAACTGATGAAAACCATCAATCCACAGATTCAGAAAGCCCAACAAATGCAAAAGAGGAAAAATAGGGGGAAAAACGTTTACCTAGAAACATCACAATGAAACTGCATATATGCCAGGCAAATAACTAACCAAATGGGGCAGGTATAGCTATATGAAAGAGGGGGAACTTCACTAGAGATAGTCACAAGTGACAAAGGTTCAATTCATCAGGAAGAAATAACAATTTTGAAATTATATGAGCACAGAAGCATAACCTCACAATAAATAAAGAAAAATTTGTCAGGACCAACAAGGAAAAATGGACAACCTAGGAACAGTTGGAAATTCAAACATATCTTTGTCTAACTGATATAGATCGGGCAGACAAAAACATCAATAAAGAAAATTTTAACACAATTTCAGATTGGGTATCCCTTATTCAAAATGCTTGGGACCAGAAATGTTTTGGATTTCAAATTTTTTTGCATTTTGAAATATTTGCATTATATTAACTGGTTGAGCATCCCTAATCCAAAAATCCAAAATCCCAAATGCTCCAAAGAGCATTTCCTTGAGCATGACCTTTGAGCATTGTGTTGGTGCTCAAGAAGTTTCAGATTTTGGAGCATTTCAGATTTCAGATTTTTAGATTAGGGAAGCTCAACTTGTACAGTTTTGACCTAACAAATATTTAGAATACTGCAACCAACAGCAGCAGAAATCACATTCTTTCCAGGTTCACAGAGAGTATTTATGAAAAGTGACCTACTTTAGTAGGCATAAAACAATGCTCAACAAATTTTCAAATAATTGGTAACATCAGGCCAGCTTCTCTAAACACAAAACAATCAAGTTATAATCAATACAAAAACTAAGTAATAATAATAATAATAATAAAGTTAGAAAAACCTCGTATGTTGGAAATTTAGAAACACTCTTACAAATAATTCATGTACCAAGGAAAAAATAATAGAAATCAGAAAATATTTAGAAGCAAGCATATCAAAATCATGAGATTATGAGATAAAGCTAAAGGAAAAAGGACCTGTATCAACCAGAGCAAGGTTGATTCCCCCAAGGACCTGTGGACACTTAGTCAGACAATCACATTCTAAGAAAGGGGAATATCAACACTTCGAAAACTGTTGGACGTAGTTGACGCTGAAAATGGACCATGGCTGCACTACAGTCCCACTCAGGAATGGCCTTAAAAGACAACAGTGATAAGAAAGCTTCCCAATAGCCAGAGCTTGGGACAATGCATTTGTTCATCTCCTTTGTGTGGAAGAAGTGGCAGGAGGTTAAAATATGTATATTCATGCATGAATGGCTTGGCCAGTTGGTTAGAGGCCTGGAAGGAAGAAAAAAGGGAAATCTTGGCCAGAGACCTATGGATGGACTTAAGGGGATGGGCATGAAGCATAAAGACTTTTGCAGTACATGTTGACACCCACCAGCACCAGAGAGCATCCTCCACAGAAAAGGTACTGAATAACCAAGCAGACAGAATAACTGTGTGGGAACACAGACTGCTATCCTTAGAAATTACACGGTTGACCCTTGGCTGGCACTTGGGAACACGGACCTCAGGAGAGTTTCTACCATCTTGCTAAGAGTGGTTCACTGTTCTTTAACAACATGGTTTATACTCCACACTTGCTTTCCTTCTGGGACTCTGGGAATTTGGGTATCCACTAGGCAAAGGGTGCTCATGTAACCAGCCTCCAACAGAAACCCTGGGCACTGAGTCTCTAATGAGTTTCTGTAGAAGACAACATTTCACCCATGTTGACACGACTTGTTGCTAGGGGCATTAAGCATGTCCTGTGTGACTAGAAGAGGACCCTTAAAAGCATGCACTTAATCTCCTCTAGACTTCACCCCATGTACCTTTTCCCTTTGTTGACTGTGCTTTGAATCCTTTCACTATCATAAATAACAGACATAAGTGCAACTACATGCTGAGTCCTGTGAGTCCTCCTAGCTTGTTAGTGAACTTGGGGGTGATCTTGGGAACTCTCAACACAGATTTCATTTAACTTCAGCCAAACTCTGTCATTGGCCTCCCTGATGCTGGCACATGGGCACATGAACAGAGTAGCCTTGATGACAGGGACTGAGGCTATGTATGGGCACAACAGCATGGTCTCTCACTTGCCAAAGCTGATACTGCTACTGTACACTGTCAAATATCCAACCTCTCAGCAACAGTGACTGGTGCTGAGCCTCCATACAGTATCATCCCTTAAGGAGACCAAGCAGCCATTTGGTGGCAAGTTGATAGCACTGGACTCCTTCCATCCAGAAAGGGTTTGGACAGAAATCAACACATGTCCAAGTATGGGTTTGCCTTTCCTGCCAGTAATGCCTCAACCAGCACCACTACCTCAGAATGTTTGATCCAACACAATGGCAGCCTACATAGTACTACACCAGAGTGAAGAATCCACTTCACAGCAAAGAAGGTGCAGCAGTAGCATATAACCACAGGATCGTCTGGTCCTATCACACACCATACTACTCAAAAGCTGTTGGTCTAACAGAATGATTGAACAAGCTGTTGGACTAAGAGTGATTGTATAATACCTGTTGAAGGTACGGATAAGGTACTAGCTCAGAGATGACACCCCGTGAGGCCAGGATGCATCTATAGGATACAATACATATACTAAAAATCAACAACCATTATATGGTATTATGGCCTCAACGGGTAGAATACATGGTTCTAGGAACCAAGAGAAAAAAGCAGGAGTGGCCCCATTCACCATCACTTACCCACCTGCAGAATTTATGCTTTCTATCCCTACAAAACAGGGCTCCGTTGATTAAGAGATCCTGATTCCCAAAGAGAGAACACATCCACCAGGAGACACAGCGAGAGTTCCACTGAATGTTAAAACTATGGCAGCTGCCCAGGATCCTCACGCCAAGGGACATCAGACAAAAAGAGAGGTCACTATACTGATAGGAGCAGTTGACTCTTATCAGAACATAGGGCTCCTGTACACAAAGGAGGCAGGAAGGAACATGCCTGGCCAGTAAATCCACTGGGCATATCTTATTATTCTTTTACCCAATTTTAATGGTAAATGGATAAATGAAGCAGCCACAGCCTGAGAAAGGTAAATAGGGGACTGGACCCTCAGGGATAATGGTCTGGGTCATCATACCACATAAGCCACCTAACCAGCAGAGGTGCCAACTAAGCAAGGTGAAAGGCCCAGAACAGATATTGGAAGAGAGAGATGAGTATCAGTTGTGGCCTCAAGACCAGGTGCAGTAACGGGGACTGTAGTTCATTCTACTAATCTTCCTTTTATAAGTCTTCCCAAAGAAAAGAGGCTCAATACAGACCTGAAGGTGTGGTCCCAGAACTTATATGAAGCAAGTAAACCCAAGCAGCACCAAGGGTGGACTGGCATGGCTCACTGGTTCTACCACCCAGATGCCCTTTTCAGGAATGAAGGGTGTATTTCCCTACTGCTGGGAAGGTTGCTGGCTGATGGCTATCAGATGCCAGTCGTTTCCTAGAATTGCACTGGTTGATAGTCACCTTGTCCAAGGTTGTACCTTTCTCAGGGCAGCCAGCATCGAATGATAGGTCAGATGTAAGAATATAAGAGGCCTGGCCCCCTTACACCAACTTGGGACAATTCTGAAGGGCCATCGAAGCTTCAGAGTAACCCAGGGTGCCAGGTGAGGCCTTGTAATGACTGCCTTATAGTCCGACTCCTTCCTCTACTGAATCCTGTTTTCTTCCCTTCCCCACAGATGTAGACCCAGAAAGCACTGCCTAATAAATTTCCTGCCTGCTAATCTCCATTTCACAGTCTGCTTCCCAGGAGAACCCAACCTGAGACAACAGTTTTACTAGCAATTTTTATCAAACATTCAAAGAACAGATAATGCTAAAATTACCCATACTATTCAATAGTACTGAAAAAGAACAATTTCTAAATCACTTTATAAGGCTAGCAAAACCTCTATACTCAAACCTGAGAGTATTAAGAGAGGAAAACTATAGGCCAAATTTACTTGTGAACAAAGATGCAAAAATCCTAAAGAATATATTAGCAAACCAACCCAGCAGTATGTAAAAACTAGGATACTGATGACAAAAGTTTAGCTCATCTTACCAAATGCAAGGTTGGCTTAACATAAGAAAATTAATGTAAATAATGATAGTAAGACATTAAAGGAGAAAAATCACATGGTAGTCTACATAAATACAGAAAAAGCACTTAGTACATTCAACATTCACTCATGATTTAAAAAGTAATAATTATTTTAACAAACTAGGGACAGAAAAGACCTTTCTTAACCCAACATGGGCCATCTACCAAAACAGCAAACATTGCCAGGTGTGGTGCTCTTGTAATCCCAGCTCCTTGGGAGGCTGAGGTCAGAGGACTGCTTGAGTTTAGGAGTTGGAGACCGGCCTAGGCATCGTAGTAAGACACTGTCTCAAAAAAGAAAAAAAAAAAAAAAAAAAAAAAAAAAAAAAAAAAAAAAAAAAAAAAAAAAAAAAAAAAAAAAAAAAAAAAGAAAGAAAACATCATACGTAGTGGTGAACTATTGAAAGCATTTTCTTTAATATCAGGAACAAGATTATTTCTTTTCAACATGGTATTGGAGGTCTTAGCCAGCTCTGTAAAGCAAGAAAAAGAAATAAAAGTATAAGGATTGGAAAGAAAATAACAAAACTATCATTTTTTGCAAATGACTGACTCCACAGAAAACCCAAAAAGGTATAAATCAATGGAATTAATAGGAGTTTATTAAGGTTATCGATATTAAATCGATGTAGAAGAATCAACTGCATTTCTGTACACCAGCAACAAACAGGAAGACATGATGACTTAAAAGATATTGAGAGTAGAATAAAAAATATCAAGTATATGTGAATCGATCTGATAAAAAACACATACTACTTCCATGGAGAAAATTATAAAATTTTATGAAAGACATTATAGGTCACTTAAATAATTGGAGAGATATATCAAAATGGTAAAGATGTCAATTCTCTCAAATTGATCTATAAACATAATCCAATTCTAATCAAAATCTCAAAGGGGACTTTTTAAAAAAACTTGACAAGTGATTTCAAAAATTTATATGGAAGGACAATAGGTTAAGAGTATACAAGACACTCGTGAATAAGAAAAAAGAGGCTGAAGGGGCATGATTTATCAGATATTAGAAATTGTAAGTCTGAAATACTTAAGATAGTATGATGTTAACACAAGGAAAATGGAATAAACCATTGGAACAGAATAGAGTCCAGAAACAGTATCAAACACAATGGGAAATTTAATATATGACTAAGCTAGCACCACAAATCAGCATGGAAAGATGAGAATCTGGTTAACCCTACAGAAAAAACTGAAATTGGACCTCTACCTCACATCACATGTATAAAAAAACCCAATTTCAGATAGATTATTTAACTATGAAAATTTGAAATACAATATAGGAAAATAACTTTATGATCTTGGGGTAGGTAAGGATTTTTTAAACAAGACACAAAAAGTATAAATAATAAAGCAAAAGATTAATAAATTCAGTATGTTAAAAATAAGAATTTCTACTCATCAAAAAGCACCAAAAAAAGAATGAGGAAAAGTCACAAACCAGGAGAATCTTCAACAGAATGGTTACCGTCCAGTACATAAAAATGGTTAGTATCCAAAATACATTAAATGTTTCTCTTCAAATCGTAAGAAAATGGTAAACAAAAATGGGGAAAAGATTTGAATAAGTACTTCACAGACAAGGAAATGTGAATGAATGACCAATAAAGACAAAAAGATGTTCAGTCTTAATTATATTCTGAAAAATGTAAGTTAAAATCATGATACAATTTCACACCCATAAAACTACAAAAATTAAATCTGACCGGGTGATCAGGATAGTGACACACTGCTGGAGGGAGCACAAATGGGAAAAACCACTTTGGAACATAATTCGGCACTATCGATCAGAGTACATTTGCACTTATTAAGGGTAAGTATTCTTCCATGTTAATTTTGTTTCCAAATATCATATCTGTATGTACACATATATACTTACATCCGTGTACTAGATCAGGATATAAAATGCATTTTTTTTTTAATAGATGGGTTCTCACTCTGTCACCCAGGCTGGAGTGCAGTGGCATTATCATAGCTCACTGCAGCCTCAAACTCCTGGGTTCAAGAGATCCCCCTGCCTCAGCCTCCTGAGTGGCTGGGACTATGGGCACGCGTCACCAAGCCTGGCTAATTTTTTAGTCTGTTTTTTGTAGAGATGGGGGTCTCCTTATGTTGCCTAGGCTGGTCTTGAACTCCTGGCCTCGAGCAATCCTCCTGCCTCAGCCTCACAAAGTGCTGGGATTACAGGCATGAGCCACAGCACCCGGCTTTGTATTTCTTATATGTGATTCATGGTGAAAAATGTTTACAAGCCTCTCCCTTGGGATAATTCTTACACATGTAAAATACTTATAAACCACATTATCTGTAATAGCAGTAACTGGAAACAATCCAAATGTCCATCAACAGCAGAATGGATAAACTGCAGTATACTTGCACAATGGAGTCTCTCTACTAATGAAAATGAATTAACTACAGTTACAGGCGTCAATATGGGTGAATCTCTGGAACATAATGTTGAGAGAAAAAAGTTACAAAAGAATACTTAAAACATAATTTTATTAATATGAAGTTCAAAAAGATGAAATCAAATATTAAGACAAGAATAACAACAACATTATTATTTATTAAGTGCTTACTTCAAGGTAAGCATGTATAAGACTATCTCATTTAATCCTCACTAACCAATGACATAGGTAATATTACTAACTCCAATCTAAAAGAGAGAAAATGGCCAGGCACGGTGGCTTCACGCCTGTAATCCTGGCACTCTGGGAGGCCAACGCAGGATTGCTTGAGGTCAGGAGTTCGAGACCAGCCTGAGCAAATGTGAGACCTCGTCTCTTCTAAAAATAGAAAAATTAGCTGGGTGTCATGGCACACACCTGTAGTCCCTACTCAGGAGACTGAGGAAGGAGGATCGCTTGAACCCAGGAGTTTGAGGTTGCAGTGAGCTATGATGATGCCACTGCACTCTACCTAGGGCAACAGAGTGAAACTCTGTCTCAATGAATCAATCGATCAATATGACAAAACTGAAGTCTAGAGAAGTGTCCACACCTGCAAACCAGTGTAAACTAGTGATGTTACCTATCTCACAGGTTAGTATGATGATTAAATGAGATAATGTATATAAAATACTCAGCACAATGCCTGACATACAGTAAATGCTTAATCGATACTTTACTATTCCAAAGCAATAACTATTTTCAAGGATATTTCAATCAATTGAACTAAATAAAGTCAGATAAGTTTGGCAAAGATGCTTTAATTGAAATTTTTATACATGTAGATCAAACAGCCTCTTCTAATCAATTGAAGGCTGCTTTAGATATACTACATCCTCACTATACAAATTACTTGGTCATTAAAACAACTCCTCATACCCCATAATTATACATGGGTTTTTAAGGCTACTACCTAATAGTTTGAATATACTTGATGAAAAAGGATGCCAAGTGAAAAGTTTAGAAGTGTAACCATTATTTATTTTTAAAAGAAGGAGAGTAAGATATGGAATCAACCCAAATGTCCATCAACAGATAAAGAGATAAAGAAAATATGGTATAGATAAAAAATGGAATAGTCTTCACAAAAGAACGAAATCCTGTCACTAGCAGCAACATGGACAAGCCTGGAGGACACTATGTTAAGTGAAATAAGTCAGGCACAGAAAGATAAATAGCACATGTTCTCACTCTTATGTGAAAGCTAAAAAAGTTTGAGCTTATGGAAGTAGAGAGTAGAATTATGGGTATTAGAGGCTGGGGAGGGTAGCGTGGAGGGGAGGACGGGGAAAGGTTGGTTAACAAATATAAAATTACAGCTAGACGAGAGAAATGAGTTCTTGTGTTCTGCAGCACTGCAGGGTGAATATAGTTACCTGTAACTTATCGTATACTTTCAAAAGGCTAGAAGAGAGGATTTTGAATGCTCACAACACAAAGAAATGGTAAGTGTTTGAAGCGATGGATATACTAATTACCATGATTTGATCATTACCCATTGCATACATGTACTGAAATATCACTCTGTATCCATAAATACACACAATTATTACATGTCAGCTAAAAATAAAGAAAAACAGAGGGAATTTACATTCCAAAATGTTAAGATTTGATTCCAAAATATTGTCATTTCTAATACACTCAGTAACTAGTGGAGGACAACAGGACACCCCATGCCATGAAACTACACAAATATTGCACATGTTGCTAACCGATAAGCAATATGTTATTTTGGGAAAGTTTCAAAAGAAATAGCAACTTCTCCCTTTGTAGAAACAAGCTATACCATCTAAGACTCACTTTGAAATTTAACACTAATGAAAAGAACATGAAAGGGGAGGGGACCTACAAAGAAGCAGCTGCTTTTCATAAGCTTACCAAAAGCCATATTCAAAAAACTGAGATAAGACTGAATTCAGGGCAAAGGTGCATATAACATTTTACTTGTAGTTTTAAGTTTTTGTCTTTGCTCTGTCTGAAAGTAGGGCTACATTTCAATTGTCCATTTACATGGTAAGAAAGTACATAAGGAAACACTATTGAGGTCATCCTTACAGTGTGAAACAAAATATTAATATAAACAAGTCCTTATCATTAATGACTGAACATGTTATTAATAATTTTATTTTTAAGAAAATGCTTTGTACAACATTTAGTCACTATAATTACAAGGGGAACTAATCCTTCTCTCCCCAGGTTTCCTAGCTTTAACCACAAAATAGGTCTTTCTGTCCCTTTAGAAATACTGGGAAAAATAGTCCCCACCCTTCTCTTTGTACCAGGAAGAGTGAGCTACCTGGCATGACCTCACCTGTTGTCCAGGCTCTCTCAGAAGTGCCTGCTAAGCAACTACTACTTTGTGTTTAGATGTTGGGGTCAGGGCCCCGGCCAGCATTCTAGAAGCAGGTCTTGGGGTCCAGCTCTCTCTGACCCCATTACTGGCAATGGAAAGGGTATGAGGCAGCAATTCTAGTAAGTTTATCTCCTACACACATCCAGTCTCTCCCTGGGTGAGTCATGCCAATATCTAGACCTGCACTGTCCAATACAGCAGCCACTAGCCACATTGGCTACGTAAGTTTAAATTACTTTAAATGAAATTAAAAACTCAGTTCCATAGTCACATTAGTCACAATGCAAGTACTCAACAGTCGCATGTGGCTAGTGGCTCCTGCACTGGACAATGGAGATATAGAACATTTCTATCATCATAGAAAGTTCTACCGGAGAGTGTCAGTCTACACTCAGTGAAGAAGGTATTAATGAAGTCTGATTAGGACTTCAGGTCCTAACCAGATTTACCAATAATAAAGCAGATATGTTTAATTCTACTTTTCTGATTTCTACATCTAACTCTCAAAGTTCCAAAGTCAGATCAGGGAAAGGTGTGATTAATATTCACCTCTAAACCCCTAACAGTAATAATCACTAACACATATAGAACATTTATGATATGTTAGCCACTATGTAAGAGCTTTATTTTAATTAAAGAAAGTGCTATCATCATATCCCTTTTACAGATGGAAAAGCCAGGCTTCAAGAAATTGATTTGCCCGTGGCCACACAGCTAGTAAGTGGTGGAGTCAGGATTCAATTTAGAAAATCAAAGAAGCAAACAAAAACTGTAGGTGCAACTCATACATAACAACAGAAGTAAGTAGGGCTCATCCCACTGAAGTCTTCTGTGAAATTTTCATGAGTACAGAATCATAGAAAATTAGAATAGGAACAGAAACTAATGCAGTGTTTCATGACCATCTTTAACCCATGACCTCTTCTGATGACTGTAAAGATCTCATTCTCCCCCAGAGATGACATAAACCTTACCATTGTCATTAAAATGCCTTCTATCTTCTGCACATTTCCAATAGCCAAATTCTTATAAGGTTTCATGTTTTGAAGTTTTTATGTAAAAATAAATTTTTTATTTCCTAACAAGAGAATATTTAACATGTTTTTTCAAAATACATTCATTCCCCCCTCAAATACACATACACTGAACCCCCCAAATTGAAGATCCTGCCCAATCTTCCTTATTTTAGAGATGGGAACAGTGAAGCCAGAAGAGAGTAAGGTAGGAATGCCTCGCCTACACTGAGTGACAGAACTGCTGGGACCTGAACAGGCAAGGCACAGCCAGCACACATTACTTCACACCTGACTCTTGAATGGCAAAATTCCTTACACCCCACCCCACACTCCCAAAAAGATGTTGTCCTATTTGATGGTAGATCTTGTGGGATTTGTGGGAGAGAAGCTCTGGGAGTGCCTGGATAAGAATTTCCACGATGTTCATAGACTGTTAGAGCCAGAAGGGACCTCAAAAAACTAATTCACCTCCTAATTTTAGAAGTAAGGAGACAGAGGCTCAGTTAGTTACACACAAACTGAAGCATCCTGCCTTGCACCATTTTACAGTCTCTATGACAAAGGCGTCCTTTTCATTTAGTTTTACAAAATGACTACTGGGTGTCAGGGTCTGTGGTAGTTGCTGCAGTTATATAGACAAACTGGACATTGTTCCTACCTACACAGAGCTTACATTCTCACGACAGTGAAGAATATACAAATAAATAATTACGATGGAGTGTGATAAGTACTGCTTGTGGGAGTGAACTTGCAGGAGTCAGAGAAGGTCACATGTGGACTGAATCTTAAAGGATAAACAGGAATTCACTGATAATGGAAGACTTTCCAGGTAGAGAAAACAGCACGTGCAAAGCACAAGAACCATGGTATGACAGAATATGGAACATGCAAGAAGACAGGTCAGGTAATAAGGTGGGAAAAAGAATATTTTAAATAAAATGCTTCACTATGCAGATTATCAAGAAAAATCATGTAAATATGAAGGATTAAACTTGAAACATTATCTTCATACCTGTGAACTGTGCTCTCATTATAAGTTACTTAAGACAAGAATATGTCTATTGAAAAAATAGTGTTGAGAAAACTGGATCTCCACATGCAAAAGAGTAAAGCTGGACCTTACCTACACCATATAAAAAAAAATTAACTCAAACTGAATTCAAGACCTAAACGTAAGACCTGAAACTATAAAACCCCTAGGGGAAAACATAGGGGGAAAGCTTCATGACACTGGATGTAGCAATGATTTCTTGGATATGACACCAAAGTACAGGTAACCAAAGTACAAACAGACAAGTGGGACTATATCAAACTTAGAAACTTCTATGCAAGGGCCGGGTACAGTAGCTCATGCCCGTGATCCTCAGCCTGGGGGGCCAAAGTGGGAGGATCACTTGAGCTCAGGAGTTTGAGACCAGCCTGAACAAGAGTGAGACCCCATCTCTACAAAAAATACAAAAATTAGCAAGGTGTGGTGGCAGGCACCTGTAGTCCCTGCTACTTGGGAGGCTGAGGCAGGAGGATTGCTTGAACCCAGGAGTTTGGGGTTTCTGTGAGCTATAATGACGCCACTGCACTCTAACTCTAACTGGGGCAACAGAGCAAGACTCTGATCTCCAGGAAAAAAACAAACAAACAAAAAACAAAACAAAAAAAAACTTCTGTGCAGCAAAGGAAACAATCAGCAGAGTAAAAAGGCAACACACATAATGGAAGAAAATATTTACAAACCATTTATCTGATCAAGGGTTAAAATCCAGAATATATAAAGAATTCCTACAACTCAATAACAATAAAAAATTCAATTAAAAAATGGGCAAAGAACTTGAATAGACATTTCTCTAAAGAAGATACACAAATGGACAAGTATATGAAAAGATGCTTAGCATCACTAACATTAATATTAGGGAAATACAAATCAAAACTACAAGGTATCACCTCATACCTGTCATTGCCAAAAATAGTAATTGCCAAAAATACAGAAAATAACAAGTGGCTGGAGAAGATATGAAAAAATTGGAAGCCTGTACACGGTAGGAATGTGAAATGGTACAGCCATATGGAAAACAATGGGGAGGTTCCTTGAAAAATTAAAAATTGAATTACCATATAATCTAGCAATCCCACTTCCGGGTATTTATCCAAAAGAATTGATCTCAAAGGGATATTTGCACATCCATGTTCACTGCAGCATTATTCACAATAGTCAAGAGGTAAAAACAGCCTAAATGTCCATCAGCATGAATGGATAAAAAAAATGTGGTATATACATACAACGGAAGATTATTCAGCCTTAAACAGCAAGGAAATCCTGTCATATACTACAAGATGGATTAATCTGGAGGATATTAGGCTAAGTGAAATAAGCCAGCCACAAAAAGACAAGTACTGCATTATTCCACTAACATGAGGTATCTAAAACAGCCAAACTCTTAGAAAGTAAAACAGTAGGTGCCAGGGGCTGGGGGGAAGAAGAAAAGGAAAGTTGTTCAATGGATACAGAGTTTCAGTTTTTGTAAGATGAAAAAGTTTTAGAGATATGTTGTACAACAATGTGCATACAGTTACAGTAACACTAATGTATTGTACACTTAAAATTGGTTAAGGTGGTACATTTTATGTGTTTTTTTTTTTTTCACCATAATTTACCAAAAAAATGGGGAAAAAAAGAGACAAGAACATGGAAATACCAGCATAGTTCACTATCAAACATTTAAACTAGTAGAGGTAGGCAAGGCCATGCAAAATACAAAAGTCACTTTTAGATATCTTTGGAGTGCAATAAATGTGGCTTTTGCAACACACTTAATTCAAAAACGTATTCAAGTGACGTGAATATCAAAATTAGTTTGCGGGCTCGAGCTCACAAACTGCCTATCTTTCTAAATAGGATAGAAGAGCGCTGAGAGGCAAGGGCCACTGAGCCTGAGGTCAAAGCCTTAGATCCCCTACAAAGTAGAAACAGAGGCAACACCAGGAATCAGTGACACCCAATACTAGCAACTAACCTCTGAGACACTCAAGGGTCCAGGAACTCTTGACTTTATAATTGGATAGATTTCTACTGTGCAGAGAGGTCTGTGCCAGGTGCTTTGTAATATACTATCTCTGGCCTTCAAAAGTTATGTGGTTTATTATTTTACAGATGAGGCTACTGCTAAGGCTCAGAAAGAAAAAATCTTTTGCTCAAGGCAGTAAAACAGCCTGAGTATTTCAACGCAGGTCTAGGGAGTTAGGGCTCTTCTGGTATTACTACACAGCCTCTCACAAACAGCCAACATTGAACACTTAACCATGGAAAGATGATTAATACACCTACTATGGTTTGAATGTTTGTCATGACCCAAACCCCATCTTGAAATTTGATCTCCAATGTTGGAGGTAGGGCCTAATGGGAGGTGTTTGGGTCATGCGGCCAGATCCCTCATGAATAGATTGATGTCCTCACTCCAGGGGTAAGGGAGTTCTCACTCCATTGGTTCCCAAGACAGTTGGTTGCTTAAAAAAACCCCTGGCACCTACCCTCTCTCTTTCTTGCTTCCATTCTTGCCATGTGATCTTTGCACTTGTAGGCTCTCCTTTTGCCCTCTGCCATGAGTGCAAAAAAAACAGCCTGAGGCCCCCACCAGATGCAGATGCCCAATCTTAGCTTTCCAGCCATCAGATTTGTGAGCCAAATAAATCTTTTTTCTTTATAAATTACTCAGTCTCAGGAATTCTGTTATAGCAACACGAAATGGACTAAGACAACTCCCTGTGTTCTACCCAGCCTGGCAGCACCATGCAGAGCTTCTTCTACCTGAAAGCCCTTCTACTACTTTCAGATCTGCCTGGATCTTCTCTTCTCTGGACAAATTCTATAAACCCCAACTCATACGCCCTGCCTGATTTCCAGTCCTCAGCACCTCCTGGTGACCCTTGTGTGAATAGAGGCTGCTTACAGTTATAAACACTGTTATACAGGAACTCACTACCCCACCACAAACTGCATTCTTGGCTTTTGCTAATCAGAGCCATAGTGATTTACTCAAACCAAAGGATATCAATTCCCTGCTCCAAATACAACTATTAGGAGCAAGTCAAAAACCCCTCTTGATCAAGCCTCATCTCTTCTACCCTCACCCTCTTATGTTCCAGTCACACCCAACTACTTTTATTCCCCAGAATTCACCAGAATCTCTCTCTTACCTCTGACTTATACCAGCACTTCCCCTACATGGAAGCCTCTTACCTGACTAACCCCCTCCCATCCTTCGAGAGGTCATGAAAGAAGGTGAGATTTTAGGAAGATTTCAATGCACAGAACCAACGAAGCTTGGTAGAGGACAGAGGGAGGTGTCAAGTGTGAGTAACAAAGACTGCCAGAAGGCCTGGCCCAGGTCTAACCTGGGACAAGCAGAGACTAATCAAAAGCAAGTTCTCCCTGCTGGGCTTCTGCTGGAATTCTTATTTTAAATATAATAAACCACATATTAGATTAAGCAGAGCCAGAAAGCAATCCTTATATATTAATAAAAGACAGTTGTCAGAATGGCCAATCTAATTTCTCCAAAGCACCTTCTGATGACAAATCCACCACTAGGATTATGTGTAATGGGTAATTTTGTTGCAAAGGACTATTGTGCAACATTTTCCCATTTCTCTTCCAGAAAAATGCAGAGGTAATTATGTACTCACAGTCAGTGTAGCAAATCAGTTAAATTAAACCTGTATTTCATCTAACTCATACAGAATATGAATAACATAACTAACTTTTCTAATTTCATACTCTAGTACTTCCAAGTAAATAAAAAGGGAAAAAAAGGAAAGTTTCCCCCCCTACAAATAGAATCTGTCACTTCCTAGGATGTGCACTTTTCAGCTCATGCATCCTAAATGCATGTGGAGATATTATATGCACTTTCTATTTAGCAATTTAATTATATCTTTGCATTCAAAGAGTAGCAATGGTTTGCAGTAATAATCAGGTGAAAGCATTCTAACATTAATATGCTGGAATCCGATGTGTTAATTTGATGCAACTTTGCCTTGACAATATGTGATTAATTTGTTCTCAGGCTAGCCCTGTTCCCAGCTCTGACAGTTTAAAATGCTGGGTTTCTTTATCCATATCGCTATTTGACACGCCTTAGCCCACTGCTTTGCTAAGACCACTGTTAATTTGTAATGAACTTGCTTTTCAGGGGGGCTCTTTCATTTTTAATTCTGTCAGTGTCACCTCCTTGAGGGAAATTACAAGTTTCCGTAGGTGTGATTACTGCCAAGTGCTGCTGATAAGAGGTTTGAGAAAACAGGGCTTTATAAAGAAGTCTGTATTTAATCTGCTGAAACAGATTTACTGCCTCCAGACAGATAAATATAATACAAAGTTCTCTTATTTAAAACTCATCCCTAAGTTCTCCCTCACCATAACCTCCTCCTAAACAAAAACACAGTTGCATTTCCAGGACTCAATAATGAGTCACTCAGGGAAAAGAGGTGAACATGTCATAAATTTAGCAATAATGGCAATTCCTGTCATCAAATTAGACTTGTGGCAGAGTCTTATAAAACATATAAATACGCTTTTCACAAGGTGGGGAGGAGGAAAAAAAATCCCACTGAAACAATTATGGTTTCACCTCCCTTCTACTTGTAAAAGAACATTACACAGCTTCACCAACCCATTTTCTTTGAGCAAACTGAGTACTGGTGAAGTTAGGTATAGTTTAAATTCCTTCCTGGAATACAATCCTGAAAACACTTCATGAAGGGTTACTGGGAGATGGAAAGTCAAAGTCTCAAAACATAATGCTTAATACAGTAATTCAGGAGAGTAACAGGCAGCCTCTAAAGCACTTTCACCGGCATTTTCCATTTAACTTTCAAAGTAACTGTGTCATGCAGGTAGTATTTTCCCCAATTTTTTCAGGTGAGGAAACTGACTCTCAAAGAGTTCATGTGAAGGAATTAGCAGCAAGGAAAGGAGAGAACTTGGGAAAGGAATCCACATCTTTTGACTGCTAGTCCTCTGCTTTTCTCCATCACAATCTCCTGAAAGGAAAAGTCATCCCCCCTCTAATTAGTTCACAAATGGAGCTAACCAGTCTAATGTCGGACTTGTTCTCCTGGGCACTAATCCGTACTCTTTTTCCATTTAATCAGTGGCACACTATTCTCCAGCAATTCCAGCCTTCCACTATGAAGCCTACTGTTTCCACAAGGTCAGGTAGTCATCAAGTCAAGTCCTGCTAATCTTGCCCTCAGATTTACCAGATGCTCTTAAACGTCTATTTACACCGAGGGCCAGAAGCTTAGTACAGCCCCACTCACCCTGCCATTTGTGGCACAAGCCCCTTCTCAGAAGACTAGAGACATTTCTCAATACTTCTTAAACTAAAGCTCTACCCCTGCATGTCCCCTATTTCCCAAACCACTTTTTTCTAAGCTCCCCAGCTGCTGTTCAATAAAAAAGGCAAGAAAACTGCCTTTTGCTGGAGGTTCAGGCTGAACTGGCTCCTACCACTGCATCTTCACCAAGATCATCACTCTTTTATTCGATAAAATGCTCCCTATCTCTGCCTTCTCCACAAGACTGCTCATGAAGCAGCCCGTCTAAGAAAGAGGAATGTAAACTGTGAAACATCTGCTCAAAGGAATATAATCTAATCACCATTTGCATTATATACAAACAAGAAAAATTCAAAGATTACAAAAGCATGCGAACAAGCAGAATATAAAATTATACCTACACTATAAATTATGCTAAAAATGATGTAAAGATGATTTAGCATCTTTGGCTCAAAGAGAGGCACGGTACATGAATTTTTGGTTGAATCTTTAATATAGAATTTTCTTAATGTTTCTTTATTATGGTTTGTGTACCTACTACCCTACTTCTGCAAGTTACTTCAGAACTGGGATAGTAGTTTATTCATGTCTGTATCCACAGGACCTAGGAAGTAGGGATTTGACAAGTTTTCACTAAATTAAACTAAATGTTAGGAGACATGGCTGTAACTGCTTATATTTAATATATGGCCCACATAGAGCTCAGTTCAGCCTGGCACATGTGTGACCTTCTGGCATCAGCTGTGGCTGGTGTGGCAGGAACAGCTGCTACTCTGAGGTGCTGTCCCCTAAAGGACACACGGCTCCAGGGCAGAGACCACATTCCCTATTCCCAAGTCGTCCTCCTCCACTGATTTGTGTCAGAAGAAGCCCTAGGGAACTGTTGCTGAACAACAGAAAAAAGGAGACCAGCTCTAACATGAATACAACTCTGGGCCAAGCCAAAGAAACACCTAATAGCAGGTGTTGTACCTAGAACAGACAAAGGTTACCTTGAATGGGATGTGTACAGAAGAGAACAACAACAAAAAACTGAATAGAAAGAAAGAAAAAAAAAAAGCGAACACTTCAAAAACACTGGGAACTACTGGTTTGAAAAAAGTACAAATGAAAAATGTTAATGCATATATATCAAAGATACAATAAAGGCAAATTAAAGTAGATAATTCTAAATTCCCCCATACTTAACTCTATAACTGTAACATTTGCCAGATAACTGCACATTCTCTAAAATGTGGGCTGAAAGTCAATCTAATACTTCCAGAATGATCATCATCCCTGAGGAGAAAATTCTAAACCAAATACTGAACACAAGTCAGGTGTATCCAGTGTATCTACTACCAGATCATTCACAACTAAAAAAGAATTAACTGAACAAATGAATCAACATGTCTTGGTCACCTGTTAAGTGCCAATGTCTATAGCTGCATTTTCTCTTGTATGAGCCTTCAGATAATTTCCATAATTCCTCCTGGAAGAAGACGACACTGGGTCAAAGGGAAATTAATTTCTTATTTAGCCATGACCACACAGACAACAGGTAGCAAAGTTAGGACCCAAGTCTGTCTCACCCTTAATCCACCACACCCAGTCTTCTGCCCAAAAAAGCCCATGGGTCTAGCTGAGAATGCATACACACATGTGATATGATTAGAAATCTCACAAATCAATATCTAATTAAGTGTAAGATACTTAAATGCAGAAGGAATAAGCAGATAAAAGATGGTTCAAGTATCAAAGCGCTAACCAGGATGAGTTTTGCCCTGTGTTCTAAAGAAAATGAAGAAATGGGCTAGATGTAGTCCAGGTTGAAAAAACGGCTAGGGCAAAGTTGTGAAAAAATTAGAACTCATTTGTGGTAAGAGAACAAAACTGCCTAATAAGCAAAGTGGGGCTATATTGGGAGGCCAGCTCCTTTGCAGGGTTTTCTCCTCGCTGTCTCTTGGTTTCCTCATCTAGAAAACAAGAATAAAAATCTCTCTCTTGAGCTATCATGAAGCTTAAATGAAAAATGATGCATTACATTAAAGTAGCATATCCAGAACAGGAAGCTAGGTGATGAGTAAATAATAGTTGAACTGAACTCAACACTAAGAATTAAAGTTGGAAAGTACCTGGGGAAGAGGATGCAGTTGCTACAGAGCTCTGCCTGTCAGGTAGAGGAGTTTAGTTTTGCTACCTCAGGAGGGCAGTGCGGGTATTTAACCTGGCCACCACTGCACAGGACACACAAAGAAAGAGGGGACAAGTTGCAAGGAGACCATCCTGAAAGCTGCTGGGGCTGCTGTAACATAACTGGAATGTGATATGGTCCTGGAACAGGGAGTGACTGGTAAATGTGAGAAGTGTCAAATCTGACAGAAGGACTCACTGGCTGACCTTAGGGATATACTGTGGAGAGAGAGTGGTGAAAAAGAAGTAAACTACTCCAATCAATTCTGGTTTAAATCTCACTTTGGAAACAATCTTTCTTTGAAAATAATCACCTGTACATTACTGATTTCACAGAGAGACCCTTTGTTTTGCACACAAAATTCACTTTAATATTTTTCTGTTTTTTCTACAAGCAACATCCTTTCTCCTAGTCAAGTCTAAATACTGGTCTGTACAAATTACCTCCATCTGTCCAAGATTAAACTACGATGTGCTTACTCTCACTCATACCCCTCAATCATTCGGGTCTGAGGAAACAGAGCCTGCACCCTTTAAGACTGCAGCACATAAAACATCGTGTCATCAGTAGAACAGCAGCACTCTGTCCCTAAGCACCTCGTTGTCTCCTAAATGGCTTCGGCTACAAATATTCCACTCAAAAAAGACTTTATGAAAACCTCAGGGCAAAAAGAATGAACACCACCTTTGTGGCCAACCCCTGTGGGAAAACATGGAGCCACTTAAAAACTAGTTAAGAATTAACCTCACAATAACAAGTGGAAGACCTTTGGGAGTCTTTCGCATACCATGTAAGTATAACACAAAGATTAAGAGCACCATCTGGAGCTAGAGTGCCTGGGTTCAAAAGCTGACTCCCCGCTCCCTAGCTGTACAACCTAAGGCAAGTTATTTAACCTCTCCATGCCTCAGTTTCCTCACCTCTCACTGGAATTATCATAGTACCTCCTTACACGGCTGTTGTGAGAATTAATCAACACAGGCAAAGAATTGTGCCTGGCACATAGTAAATTCTCAATATATGCTTGTTGCTATTATTGTTGTTGTTGTTATTGTTAAAATCATTTAAATGCTCCCTCCTTCCCACTCGATACCTATTGAGCACTACGCTGGGCACTATATACACAGAGCAGAAGGAGACAGACAGAAAGAGACAAAAGTATACTCTCTCAAGTGGCATAAACAAGGTGTTGTGGAAGTAAAGAGGAGGAAGCCACTGTCAGATAAGTCAAGGAAACGTTACGGAAGAGGTGACATCTGAGTTGGCTTCTGAAGAGGACAAGTAGGAATTTTCCAGAAGAAAGAAGTTTACAAAGCTGCAGATATGGCAACTGGTTTCTAATACATAAGGCCTAAATCAGAATTTCTGTGTTTCTAAGAAGGATAGATAGCTACCCGGAAGGCTGTGATGAAGAGGACAGTGAGAGACTTGCCCCCTCCTGGGGAATATATACTTGCACACACAGGCAGGTGTGTGGGCACAGAATCCTCAAGGTGGTCACTGAAAAATTAAATTATAAAGATTCCAGCCAGAATCTCTTTCATCCTTCAAGTCTGGGCTAATACTCCACTACTTCTTCTACTAAGACCTCAGTCTAGGCCTGACTCTTTTCTCTGTACTTTCAAATCATCTTGTCCTTGGATCATCACAGTCTGTTTATCTTATCAGACTCTGAGCTGGCTCCTTGAAGGCAGGAACTACCCTTCAATCAATGCACCCTTGGGACCTCTTACTCTGCCAGGAGCAAGGTAAACATTCAATAAATGTTTGATGAATGAATCATCTGCTCTGCCTATAATATTCTCAGAAAAAGAAACTGAATATTTAAGGGTCTCCAAATGTTCCTAAATGTCTCATATTGACTATAAAATTATGTAATTCTAATGACGGATCTGACCTAATCCATTCCTCCTCATTTTACTGATTGGTTGGTTAACTCAGCCTAAAAAGGTGAGATGATGCAGTCAAAGTAACATAGAAAATACCGGCATATACCCTATAAATATATACAATTACATACCCATAATAATTGAAAATTAAAAAAAAAGGAAAAGAATATACCAACATATTATAGTAAGTAATAGAACCCTGGTCTCAGGAATTGAGTACCCTTCTAGAACCACATTGGAAAAAAGCTGAAACTATTGTTTTCTTCTTATGCTATATGTTAGGAAAACTATAGATTCTTATATCCTATCAACATATACTGTATTTGACATGCAAATAAAATGCATTTGGAAAATATTTCTTTTAATACAAGTGATTCTTCTTAAACAGACAGAATGAACACCAAAATCAGATAAACTGGATTCAGAGCTGGACCCACCATATAGCAGGGTGTGATCTTGAGCAAGTTGCTTAATTTCTACCAGACCCAGTATCAACACAGGGATAATAATATATACATCATTATCAATACCTACATTTATATCTAATCATGTAGATTAGATGCTGTATAGATTAGGTGCATGCTGCCTGGCTCATAGTAAGTATTCAATCAATAGTAAACACTATTATCTTTATCTATTATCCCTGAGGACAGAGCTCTCACTTTTCTCGCCTTCGCCTAGTGTCTTGTACTATGCTCTATACATAATAGTCACTCAAAATTTTCTGAATCTCTGATTAAGAAAAAAAAATCAAACAAGTAGTCAATGGC
>RJWJ010003170.1:0-10000 GCA_004363605.1 Indri indri | reverse complement strand
TATTTTTGAGACAGAGTCTCACTCTCTTGCCTAGGCTAGAGTGCCGTGGCATCAGCCTAGCTCACAGCAACCTCAAACTCCTGGGCTCAAGCGATCCTCCTGCCTCAGCCTCCCAGGTAGCTGGGACTACAGGCACACGCCACCATGCCCAGCTAATTTTTTCTATTTTTAGTTGTTTGGCCAATTTCTTTTCATTTTTAGTAGAGACGGGGTCTCACTTTTGCTCAGGCTGGTCTTGAACTCCTGAGTTCAAACGATCCTCCCGCCTCAGCCTCCCAGAGTGCTAGGATTATAGGCGTGAGCCACTACGCCCAGCCAAAACTTTTGTTTTTAAATTTTGAAAAATTTCAAACATTAACAGTGTTTGTTTTCTCCATAACAATGCTATGGTACTGGAATAAGAAAAAAGAAGTTGAATACCAGCTCTGCTACATACTAGTGAGGTACCCTTGAGCAAGTCACTATCTCTCTGAGTCTGTCACCTCATCTAGAGATAACACTCTCTATATCACAGTTTTGTTATAATAATTAAAAGGAAAATTCCAATGTATACACAGATTAACTCTTCAAGAGTTCAAGTATTCCCATGTGTAACCCTCTACATCTCACTGATGTCAATCACCTCCCTAATCACAAAACTCTGGAACCTTAAAGCCAAAAGCAAACCAAGAGGTCATCTAAGCCAAGGTCCTCATTATAAATATGCAGAAACCAAGGCTCATAGATGGGAGATGACTTGTTCAAGACCTCAGAGAAAGAACTGCACAGGCTGGGCTAACGGTCACATCTGATTCCCTGCTGGTGATCCTTCTGCCATGCAGCATTCCAGTCCTGGAACTCAAGTTTCCATTTGGTGACTGTGAATGTCAATAAGAATGAAAACAAAAATCTCTGAGAATTAAAACACCTTAATTCTGTGCCCATTTGGGTGATCCTACATTGTCACATGATTTCTCTGGACCATCTGTCATATGATTTCTCTTGAAGACTATATGCCTTCAAGTAGTAAAATAAGGGCCTAGTTCTTTGAGCAAGAAGAAAATCTCTCTACTGCAAACCACGCAGACCACGGTGACTGAGGAAGAGGAGGCTGAATGTAAAATGTCACTGTCCCCAGTCCCCACTATACTTACAAGGGTTGTCTCCTAGGCTTTCCCTGGGACCTCAGTGCTTAATATGCATTCTAACCAGACTCCCTCTGCTAACCTAGTAATTAACTAGCTAGGGAGAAGGTAATAGTGCAGCATTATAACAAAAATATGTCTATGCTTTACCTCTTAGTCCGCTAACCTTCAAGAATTATAATCAGTATAGTTTCTTAAATGACATCTGACATCTGCCTCATTTAAAATTACTCTCTCAGGTCAGATGCAGTGGTTCACGCCTGTAATTCCAACACTTTGAGGGCTGAGGTGGGAGGATCACTTGAGGCCAAGAGTTCAAGACCAGCCTGGGCAACGCAGGTAGACTCTGTCTCTACAAAAAATTTTTAAAAAATTAGCTGGGTATGATGGCACATACCTGCAAGTCCTAGCTACTCAGGAGGCTGAGGTGGGAGAATTGCTTGATCCCAGGAGCTCGAGGCTGCAGTGAGCTATGATCACACCACTGCGCTCCATCCTGAGTGATAAGAGTGAGATCCTGTCTCTAAAAATAAAACAAAACTACTCTCTCAAAAAATAAAAATAAAATAAAAATCACTCACTCATTTTCCCCTCTGAACAGCCTGGTGAGTTGGTTTGGGCATCTGAGAACATATCCCTGAGAAGAGGTGAATGACACCTGGAAGGTGACTGAGGTCTGGAAGGTGACTGACATCTGGAGGTAAGCCCTTAGCCAGTTCCAAAGCTGGCTGCCAAGTGAGAACAAGAAGAAGCTCCTGGCTCCCAATGCCACTCTCATCTCAGGGAACACTGCCTTAGAGTCCCCAGTTGCAAACCAGTGTACCCCATCCCCCTAAAAAGGAGATATATAGTGTCTTCAAGGACATGGAAACAGCCTATAACCTATAGTCAGCAGGTCCAAACCAGCTCACAATGGGAATGTCCACCTCATCTTTGGCCCTCTTTCAGTGCTTCCTAATTCAGGGATGATTTCATTATTCATCCAGCTCCACAAGCCAGACTCAGACGAGGAAATTGCCCTTGAAACCCCTTTCTACTCCACCCCCCTATGTACACTCCATCATCAAGTTCTACCACTTTTTTTTTTTTTAAGCCTACAGCATTCAGTATTCCCAGGCAGTCTCCCATCCAAGTACTACCCAGGCTGGACCCTACTTAGCTTCCAAGATCAGACAAGACTGAGCACGTTCAGGGTGATATGGCTACAGACAAATCCTACCACTTTTGCCTACTACTAAATATCTCATGAATTTATCCACTCCATCTCCATTACCAACAAGTAAGCCCAAGTTACCACTCTCATGCAAACCACTGCAAAAAGTTTCTTGATTGCTCTCTCTATCCTCACAAACCCTTCTCTGGGATACATACTTCAGCATAGTCCCAGTGATCCTTCAAAACACAAATCTGGGCCAGGCGCGGTGGCTCACGCCTGTAATCCTAGCACTCTGGGAGGCTGAGGTGGGAGGATTGCTTGAGCTCAGGAGTTCGAGACCAGCCTGAGCAAGAGTGAGACCCCGTCTCTACTAGAAATAGAAAGAAATTAGACAAACAACTTAAAATAGAAAAAATTAGCCGGGCACAGTGGTGCGTGCCTGTAGTCCCAGCTACTCGGGAGGCTGAGGCAGGAGGATCGCTTGAGCCCAGGAGTTTGAGGTTGCTGTAAGCTAGGCTGAGGCCATGGCACTCTAGCCCGGGCAACAGAGTGAGACTCCGTCTCAAAAAAAAAAAAAAAAGAAAAACACAAATCTGATTACTTCACCTCCCCATTTAAACTTGTCCAAGGGTTCCCAATGCTCTTAGGTTAAAAAGAACACTTCTATCAGTCACACCTGGTCTGCCCCTTGAGCTTCACCTTGCACCAGATCTACCTCACCCTTGGGGTTCCAGTCACACAGATTTCTTTCAGTTACTCGAAACTGCCAAGCTCCTCATTGCCTCAGACCCTCCGCACATCCTTTTTCTTCCCCTTCACTTAGCAGCTAGCTCTTACTCATCCTTTAGGCTCTTGGGTCAAGAGACTGGTTCCAGGAGCCCCAAAAATACCAAAGCGTGGGGATGCTCAAAGTTCCTTATATATTAATAAAATAGTGTGGTATTTGCATATAATCAAGTTCACCCTCCTATATATTTTAAATCATCTCTACAGTACTTATAATATGTAAATACAAAGTAAATAGTTGTTATACTGAATTGGTTGTTTTAAATTTGTATTCTTTTTCATTGTTGGTTTTTGTTTGTTTGGTTGGTTTTTTTCTATTTTCAAACCAAGGTTGGTTGAATCTGTGGATGTGAAACCACTTTAATAAGGAGGACTATTTACATAATATCCATCTTCCCACCAAGGGAAGAAGCTCCATGAGGTCAGAAACCAGGTCTGTTTTTGATCACCACTGTCACCAGCACTTATTTAACTATGCCTGGTATATATTAATAGCAGGCCCTCAAATGTGAAGTAAATGAATGGTAATGTGGTAAAAGGAAAGGAAACTAATAGTTTCTCAGCACTGGCCATGTACCAGGCACTTTGCTATGTATGCATTTCTCATTTTCATGAGAAACTAATCCTCACAACAATATTTTAAGGTAAGTATCATTAACCTCATTTTATAGACATGAAAACAGGCTCAAAGAGACAAAGCGATTTGCCCAGTATCACACAACAAGTAAATGGCAAAGCTACAATTCTAACCCAAGCCTGACTGACAAGTTCTTTCCACTGCAAAATTCTGCCTTCTTTTGAAAAGACTTTAAGCTAATGGTGAATTCTATCTCCGATGGGACTTTCTAGAAGATGGCTCCACAACCAAAGGAAGCCACCACAGACTGCCAAGGTTCAGAACAAACTACAGAAAAGAGGCCTAACAGAGAGAGCTCAGAGTGGAATAAGCTAGTTTTAAGAACTCAGCATAGGCCGGGCGCGGTGGCTCACGCCTATAATCCTAGCTCTCTGGGAGGCCGAGGCGGGCGGATTGTTTGAGCTCAGGAGTTCGAAACCAGCCTGAGCAAGAGTGAGACCCCGTCTCTACTAAAAATAGAAAGAAATTAATTGGACAACTAAAAATATATAGAAAAAATTAGCCGGGCATGGTGGCGCATGCCTGTAGTCCCAACTACTCGGGAGGCTGAGGCAGGAGGATCGCTTGAGCCCAGGAGTTTGAGGTTACTATGAGCTAGGCTGACGCCACGGCACTCTAGCCCAGGCAACACAGTGAGACTCTGTCTCAAAAAAAAAAAAAACTCAGCATAGAGTATTTCACTTCAGAGTAAGTTATTAAAAACAATTTTTTTGTTGTTGTAAGATTCCTATTTAACTAAGTATGCATACCACCAAGACAAAAATTCCAAGGTCTCCCTTGGGATTTTGAGCATTATGTCAAGCAAAAGCAAGGGGAGAGCATTAATATAATGGTAAGGGGAAATAATCTCATAAAAGATGTCTTTAAATGACTTTGATCCCTCTATTCAAAATCATAATGTGTAAAGAGGTAGTGAATATCTAACATCTTCTTTCAGAAATAAAATAGAGTAAAACCGATCTATGAAAAGGAAGACTAGCAAAATACAGTCACAGAGGTAAACAGCCAAGAGAATAACTGCTAAAGTCATGTTGGGACTTTTCTCTATTTAAAAAAGGTATGTAAACTGAAGCCAACGAAAGAGACAAACAGCTCCTAATTGAAAATACACAGTCACCCTAGATTTGTCTCTTACTGGGCACTAAGCAACTAAACCCAGGAGAACTCTTACTGAAAGGAAGCGGTGGGTGGAGATGACATTGAGTATTATGCAGCCAACTTCATTTTCAGTCACCGTCTGGGAGGGGGGCACATCAGCTTGGGGGTGAGGGAGAGTGGAGGAGAAGGAAGGCCAGAAAGGCCCTTAGGCTCAAGGCCACTGCCTCAGCTCAGGCAGCAATAAGCAAAAGCTGCTGTCTAGAAACATAGGCAATACTAAAAAGCCCAGGCTGTATTTTTTTAGAAACAGATCCTGAAGCTAAAGTAGCTTAACATATTAGAAGGGACCAGTCTTATGATATTTAAAGCAAATTTTCCAAATTCAGATGAGGTGTATTTTCTTCTAAGGAAAAATTTTTTTTAATAAGATTTCAATTTGCTGGCCTTTTCTGAGTTTGCAACATTTCCTAGTGGCTTTTCCACAAAGTTTTAAGTGACTTTCTTTGAAGAGAGCTATTTAATGCCATGATTGTAGAAAACATTTGTTCATAATTATCCAGACATAGACTGGAACAATGCTGAAACAAGAGCAGCATGCAAAATGTATTTAAGGACTATCATCCCAAAATGCTGCTAAAAGCTATTAACCAGTATGTGTTAATTGCCACAGCATTCATATTAATTTTCACTTCAGGCTCGACATTGTGGAATATTTCCCCTGATACATTTTAAACAAAGTTTAATTTAAGGAACTGCTTCTATCAACACTTATGAAAATTAACAGCCAAGCAATTAGCACTCATGAATTATCCCTTCCCCCATGCTCTCTGCAGCTTCCCTGTTAAAACAGTTTCTAACAGAGAAATGGTTACTTTCCAACAAGTTAACACAAAAGTCACAGTTGTCTCTATGAACCAGAACTGGTTTGATTTTTTAACTACTTGTCAAGACAAACATCCTGCCTTATATTTAGAGAGTAGTATTTGGCTAAGTCAAATAGATATTTAATATGTTAGTAAACTGCCAAGCATTACTAATATCAAACTATTTTTTCACCATATGTTTAAAAAATAGCCATCCCTCCCCGCGAAAAGAAGTAATTACTTGTCTTGGTCTCCCTATTTGAAATGAAAGGCCAAAGCACCACTGGACTACCTCAACTTCAGCACGCAGACCACCTTCATCCAGTTCAGTCTTCTGCATGTCTCGCTTAACCACACTATTCAAAAATCCTGGTTTTCAAAGCGCATCACTCAATCCTGTCGACAACCTAATGAAGTACATAGGAGAGAAATCATCACTGCCCCCCTACCCCTTTACAAAGAGAAAGCAGCACAAGTGGATATTTGTTGAGTGTTTCCCATGTGCTACATGTCCTGCTAAATAGTCCTCATTTTATGTAATCCTCATGAGGAAGCTGTACTGTCATCATTTCACCACACAGGAGGACTGGAGCTTGCAGGGGAGAAAAAATATTTTTTCCTTCTACCCTTATAAGTTCTGAGCTGGGGCCTCTGTAACAAGAGACAAATAAACAAAAGAAAAGCAAAGAAATTTATTTAATGGAAATTTTATGTGATATGGAGCCTTCACATGGGAATGAAGACCCCAAGAAATGGAGTAAGTGGAGTCATCGGGATTCAAACTGAGGTTGCTTTACTAACTCAATTACACTGCCTCTCAGCCTAGCATCATCCTATCTGCTGGTCTCAACCTTGTGAGGAAGGAACACTCGTCTCTTTTCAGAGGTGAAGAAACTGAGGTTCAGAGAGGTGAAAAAACTGACTGAGATGACATAATTTGATAATCAGTACCATTTTTTATTATTAACTGTTTGACTGGAAATGGGTACTCGAACTTCTGATGGTCTAGTAATGATGATGATGATATCTGCAAACTGTTTGACCAGAATAGTGATGATGTACTAGCAAAAGCTTCTCAAATAAGTGATAAGGCATGAAAATGGCAAGGTTTAGGCTGGGCACAGTGACTGACATCTGTAATCCTACCACTCTGGGAGGCCCAGGCTGGGAAGATCGCTTGAGGCCAGGAGTTTGAGACCAGCCTGAGCAAGAGCAAGACCCACCTCTACTAAAAGTGGGCTGGGCCTGGTGGTGCACACCTGTAGTCCCACCTACTTGGGGTGCTGAGGCAGGAGGACTGCTTGAGCCCAGGAGTTTGAGGTCGCTGTGAGCTAGGTTGACGCCCCGGCACTCTAGCCCAGGATAAGAGTCTCAAAAAGAAACAAAAGAAAAGAAAAGAAAAAGGAAATGGCAAGGGTTAGATTTATTTCTTAAAACATGACCTACTTTGAAACAAGTGGAGAAGCAGGTCAAAAAATCCTCATATTCCGGGGCACTCCAATTGGTGCTGAATATTTCCTGCCTATCAGCGGAGCCCACTCCGTTGTCACCTCAAAGCAACTCCTTGTCACAATCAACAGTTTCCACACACAGTGAAATCAGAAGGACTGGTATAAGAAGTTTTCTATTTGTCACAACCTCTTAGAACTGAGGTTTTATTTTGTTAATAAGGCTATTCAGAGGTCCTGTTCTCAAAAATGGTGAAAAATTCAGGCAAATGGCTGTGGCTGATTTTGCCTGGTCTGACCAAAACATTCCCTAAAACTGCTTTGCAATCTACCTTGAACTTCAAATGATCAGTAAACAGAGTTATTGATCATCTAAGATTCTAAAACAGGTCACAGACAGCATCACCATCTGCCAAAGAAATAGTATAAACACAATAATAAATCAGATCAAAAAATTGTTAAAGCATATACCTAAGTACAGCCTTTCCCTCTCAATTTCATGCCTTAAAAATTTATTAACCAATCACTATAAAAAACTTTTCATAAATTATTAACCAGCTACAAGAACCAAAAATTACCTGAAAATATTCACTTCAATTTAGCACAACAGCTAAGAGATGCTCATCCTTAGAATCATTAAAACCAACAATCCAGTTTGTACAAACTGTTAAGAACGCTAGATGTGCTTGCAGAACTATAACGTAATTGTAAAGCCATACCAAAAGCAAAATCCTTTTCTCAAATCTAACGCCAGTTTAATCTTAAGGAGGATTTCACAGCAGTTAGTCTCTTGAGGAAATACATAATTAAGTAGTTTTTTAGCATATTTAATTAGACCCCAAACTCTTCCCTGTCCCCTTCTCTCCCTAATTATGTACCATTTACCCAAGAGACCTAAGCAACTCAGTTAATTATGTAAATAAGGCAGACATTATTCCCAAGAAAAGCATTCTGAATATTTGTAGGGAAAAAACTATACATATTCCAGAGGCTTTAACAAACCTTTACAAAAAATACATAGGAGTATCAAAATACATGGAAAACCCTTACATTTGAGGCAAAAAGTATACAGTTCCAATGACAAGACGGTGAATCATTAAAATAGGACACTCATTTCATTTCTTAAATATGAGCTGAATAAAAATAAAATAATTTTAAGTTACAACAGCAACAAAAATTTAGTGCTGAATGTCAGATGATTTATGGGAAGAATCAATCTGGAAATTATTAAAGTCGACTCTTACGGAAAAGGCTTTATTATCAAGGGGTTGACATGATCTTAACTCTAGAGGCAGCCACAGTGCTGTTATAACTACTACAATCCCATTATTATGCAATCACAAAATGCTAATTTGATCATTTTGAGGTGTTATTTGAATAGTCATTTTAATTTCTAGGTTACAAAGAGGCTTGACTCAAGTATAATTCTCTATTAATCATTGAGATGTCATTGAATATCATATTGATGCATTTCACAAAGATAAAGAAAGACTAATTTAATATGTACAGTACAATATCCTTCAAATATTAGCCACTTTCATTACATATCTGCCAAATGCATCAATATTAAATAATAGATGAGAACAAGGATTTAATTGTATTTTAGCAATTATAATAGGAGAATAATAAAACAGCATCGCATCATAAGATAGACTTATCGATATATAAATCTTTCTTAATCAATGTGTAATGGTGACTGTTCCATGCTCACATCTTTTGTAAATTACAAATGAACTTGCTATGACAAAAGCATTGAGAGACTTACATGTAAACGCACATCCAGCAAAAATAATTCCTTTGTGACTGAGGAAATGGCTTACTTTTAAAAAAATTTCTCCTTGGCAATATCCAAAGGATATCTATCCAATAACAAGTTAGATATACATGTCTCAACCAGAGTTCATAATCTTCTGACAAATCTGACCCTAAGCAATTAATAATTAAGTCTAATGGTATATGGAGAATTCTAGAATATAATATTTTAAAAGATCTGTGCTATTTTGTTGGCATAAAAGCATTATCACACAATTATTCCAGAAATTACATCCTCGAACAATGAAATGGTATCAGGTAATGGAAGCAAATAAATTCCAGCCATGTAACTTAATACCAATACAAATTTCTCACATACCTAAATGAATCAATTATAGTATTTTTTAAAAATCCTAAAGAGTCAAACTCAGCCATTTTCCCAAAACTGGCATTCTTGTCCCTCAGGGAGAAACTTCCTTCTCTTCACCACATTCCACAAAGAGAAACAGAAGAAGGCAGCACAGGCAGGCTTTGTATCAATACAATCTATAATTTACTAAAAGTGCTTTCAGATGTTTTTTTGGAGAAAATATCCTGAGCATATTAGGAACTTAATGCTATTTATACATTTTGTTTCTAGTTCTTGCCCTCTTTCCCCAGAAACATCAATAATCTCATATGCCAATGGCCACACAGGCTTATTTAAACCTATGGCAACATGCTGAACTGTATGAGGTAAAAGTGTTTCAAAAACATCTCTTTGCTCAAAGATGACAACTGACAGAACCAGCACATGAATTTTTTAAAAAATGCAATCATGGCCGGGCATGGTGGCTCACACCTGTAAACCTAGCACTCTGGGAGGCCGAGGTGGGCGGATCGTCCTGAGCTCAGGAGTTCGAGATCAGCCTGAGCAAGAGCGAGACCCCATCTCTACCAAAAATAGAAAGAAATTAATTGGACAGCTGAAAATATATATAGAAAAAAAATTAGCCGGGCACGGTGGCACATGTCTGTAGTCCCAGCTACTCGGGAGGCTGAGGCAGTAGGACCTCTTGAGCCCAGGAGTTTGAGGTTGCTGTGAGCTAGGCTGATGCCACAGCACTTGCCCCAGGCAAGAGAGTGAGACTCTGTCT